>JAOEHY010004690.1:0-45979 GCA_025447955.1 Psilopsiagon aurifrons | reverse complement strand
GGAAATTAAAAGGGCATTAATGACTTTGTGCTGGAAGGTAGCAATAGAACTGCAATTACAACTGTAGATGCCAGGTCTGTCACTGCAGATCTCATGTAGGCTATCTTGCTTCATTGTTTAGGTAGTGCAAGAGATGATGTGTGTTACGGCTCTGGCTGACAAAAACTAATCTTCACCTGTCTGTCACTCAGGATTCCTGCTGCACCATCCATAACTCTCCATGTTGCTGTTAGTTGTTTGTTTCTAAATATTGCATAAAACATTTTCCGATTCAAAGAGAAGTCAGATTTCAAGATCTGTGCTTTGAGCAGTCAGAACTGCTTAATCACATTGACAGCTGTGTGGTAACACAAGTTCAAAGGTGAAGTTTGACTGTTTTCAGATTTTTCTGTTATTACTAGTATCAGCAGCTGTGATTATTCCTTAACGTTCTTCCCAGATATATTGTGTATGACGTTGCTCAGGTGAATCTGAAGTACCTGCTGAAACTGAAATTCAACTATAAGACATCACTCTGGTGAACAGTATTTAGAAGCCCTGTTAGAGTTATACTGTAGTTACACTATAGCGTTGACTTCTGACATGCTTACGCATTGACTTCTCGTACCAAGATATCAAGAGCTAACCTGCAGAAGAGGTTACTAAGTCCTATTTAGTACAACACTTAGTGGAAGTTTTATATAAACTTGTGGCAACACATGGACCTGAATTGTGATGAGAACAAGTAATTGGTTTTGTTATATACCACTTCTTATTTGGGGGGTTTCAATTGTTTCTTTTAATTGAGCAAACTTACCTCTCCCCCCAAAAAAAAATCAAGCCTGTGTTTTTAGCCAAACACAGCTGGGCAGTAGCAACTAAAGGAACTTGAGGTTGTTTGTGGTATTTGCTCTGTTAAGGTTCCCCCTTGTTTAAGATACCCTTTTTCAGTTTTCATTGGAATAAATGAGAAATGTTCACTTATTTTGAGGTAAAAAAATAAAAGCTAATTTCGTACTAACAGCTTTATGTTTCACAGCTTCCAGATTGTTTTGGTTTTGAGTCATGATTTAAATGTGTTTGGTAGAATGTTCTTAAAACATGATTATCTCTCAAGATCAAATGCCAGATATTGGAATCTGTAGTCATGTTTCAGGAACTTGCGGTGAGATGAAAATTTGGACTTTCCACTGAGACTTCATCTGTTAACAGTTGGTGTGGTAAACATGGAAAATGAACTTGTGGCTGTTTGAATTTAGTATTAGCCCAATAAACCTCCTTAAATATCTACCGTCAACGTGATGTAAGTTGGTTGTTGTAGACTCATGTCCTAACTACGCCATAAGTTGAGTTTGGGCTCAGACTTCGCTCATCGTGAATTTGAGTGAGGTCTATTGCCACTCTGCGGCAGTCTTGATTTCCCAGTCTTGTCAATATAAACTAATAACAATTTCGATGTTTAGTGATGCGTTTTTACTTCTCACTTTCAGTAAGTCATTGAGCAATATGGGAGTACTTAACTATACAGCAACACCAGTTCTTTCTCTGCAAAAATTACTGATTTCCCTGAGCTATTAGGGCAAGTTGGCTAATCCCCAGGGGCAGCACTGTGCATTCAGTATCTCTCCACTATGACAGTTCCCAAAAAAGAACAGTTCAAGCTCATTCTGATGGTTGCAGCTTTATAGACTTCTGTAACCTGCATGGGAACAGAAGATCTGTTTCCTAAAACATTGTCATGTCGCAGTGCCTTCTTGAAAAAGCACTTTGAAGCCAGAGTGATTGCTAATGATGCAGATGTTTTCAGGATCCCTGAAGGAGAGGAGCTGAGGAATAGTAGGTGGAAAACAAAGCTGCTGCTGGGGAGAAGAAGATGTGGAAGAACTGGTAAGTGTTGATATGGCTTGAGGACAGTTCAACAAAAAAGAATCGACTGAGGTTGGTGCTAATGGATTTGGAGAGGAAGTGAAGAGTGTGGCCCTTATCTTCTGGTTCTTTAGTAGTTTAACGAGTGGCTCATGATTGTTTTGCTTCCAACAGAAAGGTTTAGTCAGTATACTTAAGCATAACCTTGTCAGTCTCTGAAAGACAACATGAGAACTGGTTCATTTGAGTTGTGAGGTACATTGTTTTTTGGTTCCCTGCTCTCCTCACGCCACCCAAAAAAATCAGCTTACAGTTTAGAACCAGGAATCCAAGGTAGATGTTTTTGATGTTCCTTTAGTCAAACTGTACCATAGGTGCCTCAAAGTTCCCTTTTTCTCCAACCCAGACAGTGCAAGGAATGCTTTATGGTGTGTATGTAGTGCTCAGTTACAATAGCAGCATGAGCAAGTGTATCCCAATCTGTCTAACCTTGCAAGTACAGCAGTAAAAGATGCAGTGGGACAGGACTTTATGAAGAAGCAGCAGTTCCCCTTTGGGCACTGTAGGAGAGCCCTGATGTGACTGTCCTGCAGTGAAATCTAATGTGAATTCAGGCACTGCTTCTGCTGCCCGCTTGTCTGACCACAAGGCAGACCTGCCTCTGAAAGGAGGCACTGGTGTCGCTGTGACCCAGCATATACAGACAGCCTGTCCCCAGGGCCAGGCTGAGAAGAGCAGCATGGTGACAGCCACTGAAGGTGTTAATTTTGGAGGATGTGCATGAAGCAGAGATGGATGAATAGGTAGTCCCATTTCTTGGCAGAACATGAGATCCCATGACATCCTCTGCTTTTCCAGAGGAGGTATGTTGAGGAATGATTTCTGAGCTACAGTTCAGCTACAAAAAAACAATTTATAAATATTTAACCATTTTATCTGTATTTAGCATGGCTGGAGGCTCTGTTGTACAATGGCTCACAAATGTTATGATAGTTCATGAAGTCTGTGTGAGTGGGGTAAACTGAAGAATGCCAGGCTGGGCTTACTGATCAGCAGTCAGTGTAAACTGCTTGTGACTTAGGCCTGAGTTCATGCAGGAAAGAAGTGGCTTGAGGGAAAAAAAATACAGCACAGGTCACCCAACCCAGTACTTCAGTCATAAACCAACCTTTATATCAGTTGGTACAGCCTTTAATGAAATCCCCACACACCCCTTTGCGTTTCGAATCAGAGGAAAAGGGGTAAAAAACTCCCAAAGTAACAAGTAAATCGTATATGAAAAAGGCCTCTGGGTACATCAAACTTTCTCAATACCATTCAGTCTTGTACTCAAATTATGCTGTGTTCATAACTACTGAGGTCTTTGCTTCAGCTTGCCTTCTGGAAGACTGTTTCAGACCTCCATGTGTTCTGGGGACATAATTTTTGCTGCAGTATTGGGCTTTTTTGTGACCAGTTTATATCCCACTTGGCATTTTACTTGAGTTAGTTTTATATACCTGGTGAGGTCTCTAACAGTCTGTAATACTCTCACTCCTCCTGTTATGCCCATAAAAAAATAGTTTCCTCTGTTGTGGAGTACACGCGTCTGACCGAGAGCTTGTGTGACCTTTCACTTTCAAATATGTCAGCGTACTTCTCCAGAAAAGATCATTTTGGCACCTATGAGGAGAAATGCAGGTGTAGATCCTAGCCAACATGACTTGCTGGTTTCCATTTGTTCCAGTGTAGAGGCAGCATTTAGGCTGGTGGGCTTTGCAGGTCACTTTCACAGGGAGAGATATGCCAGTACCATCTGAAGGTGAGAAGGAATGGCTTCCCAGCAATTGAAAGGGGAAACTACTGCTTCCCCTTCCTCCTCATTACAGATTCTAATTCCATAAGGTGATTAATGCAGCAAGACTCAGACTTCACAAGAATGTGCTTCAGTGACTGGAGAGCGTGTTCTCCTGCCTGTGCTTTTCTTCCTACTTCCAGTGCCTGCCTAGGGGAGATGAGAAAATGACACCCTAGCCGTCTCTGGGACACAGCATTACCTGTGCTGTGCTGACAGGACTGTGAACACGTTGATTAGTAGGTGGTATAACCCATGTCTTAATATCATCTGCAGTAATTATGGAGAAATGGGAGTGTGGAAGTGTTTTCTGCAGCATTTTGGCACACACCATTAAGAGCAGTTGCCAAACATGACCCTCTGGGAAGGCAAATGGCATGAGCAGAGCAGGTTTAAAGATCTCCATCCGTGCAAGGCAGGTGAGTCAGCAGCACCTAATGGCAGGTTGTTAGCAATGAGCACAGACTTGGTCCCTCTGCCTGTCTGTCAGAAGAGTTGTGTCATTTCCACACAAGTTCAAAGCGCAGATTTGCCAGCATGGTGAAAGGATTGCACTGAAACTCTGTGTATTGTCCAGCAGCACTCATTATGGCTTTGTCACACAGGGTCATGTTTGTGCGACTGGGAAGTACACAGGAGAAATGGAAAACCAGAATGTAGAGATACTGCATCATTCATAAAAGGCCAAGATGTGAAAGGTCTTGTATAGCAGGAATCCTCATAGTGTCAATTGTTATGCTTTCAGCACAGTGGGTGGTAATGGCTTCTGCTAAATGTTTTCCAAGTGCAGCTGCTGGAATGGAAGGAAGGAATACCCAGTGTCCTGCTGCTGGGAGCTGAATTCTCCCTTCTGACCCAGTAGTTTTTAAGATGTTAAGCAGAAGGTGTTGGGAAGTCTCTCTTGGCTCTTTAATCTGTTTCCTAGTTCTGTCACAACATCCAAAGAAGCCCTGAAAGGCACTGTGGTTTTTTGGGTTTGGTTTTCCTCTCCCTAGAAATACAGGCTTTAAAGACCTGTAATTGTGTTGTAAAAGTTTTTCTTCCCTGACAACCCTTTGCCTTGGTGAAAGCTCTTGCATCAGGATGGCACTGTGCAACCGATACTTTCAGCACAGGGAGACCTGGTGACAAGGTTTACAAAGCCCAGCAGTAAAAACTGTGCTGATGATCAGTGTCTTCTGTCAGCTGTGGAAAATCTCAGTGTCACCACTCGTAGCTGAGCTTTAACATACAACCCTCAGAACAACAGGAGTCTGAGGAAATACAGGCATTCCTGGTGTCTTCCTGAGCCTGGAGGTCTGGTCCATGTCAGGCTTTGTTGGTGGCAGAGGTGACTTGTTAAAGGGGAAAACTGCACAGGGATTAATGTTTTGGGGGTTTTGCCTTTGAAATAGCACAGATCACTATTCTATTGCTCTTTCCTACTAGTTTATTTAGTGTTATGCCTACACTGCTTTGTGTATCAACTGTAGTGGCTTTGTTTTGTGCTGTGCAGTACAGAAAGCTCTAGCTGAAATGTCTTGGGCTCTTTGGGGACTAAGGGGAGGGAAGGCTGGTTTAGCAGCCTTTAAAAAACACCTGAAAAAGGGGGTGGAAATGCTTTGTCTTTTTACCAAAACAACAAGCCACAGCAACCCCAAACAATTCTACAAGGTATGTAAAAAGCCCTGGGGACATTTCTAAAGCATTTTACTGGTTAAATTGGCTTGTCCCTCTTAAGCACAAGGGCAGCATTGATTTTTTTTTCTATTATTCTTATTTTAATTGTATAACATGACCTATATCTGCCCTTCTCAACCTGCCAGAGTGCCCAGTCATTGAGTTCATTAGCAAATTAAGAACACAAATGAAAAACTCTATTCCCTGTCCCCACATCCACATTTTCAGTGTTTTGCAGAATCGCTGGTTTCACCTGCATGCTTTCAAAGACACAAACAAACAGGCATAGCATCCATTTTGCATTATACCACCGTGCTGTCGGCAATATGACACAGATTTAGACTTGGCTAATATATATGGTTATTTTGAACTTCAATTTGCATTTCATATATATATATATATATATAAAATACAAGGCATTGTGTTTGGTGTTAAGTAGCAGTAGGTACTGTTAAAGCCCAACACACGCAAAGTCTGGTCCATAAGCATTGAAGGTGCTTGTGGTTTGCAGTTGATACCTCCCCACTTGCATTTCTTGGTGCAGAAGCGTACACATTCACTGTGGTGCAGTGAGCTGAGGGTCTCTGAGCACAAAGCCCCGAGCCCTGAGTGTCTGACACAAAGCAGCCGGCTATCTTTGCTGCCTCCAGCCAGCTCTCAGCGGTGGTGGCTGTGGACTGCATTAGAGGGCAAACCCGAACCTGGAGCGTGAGTCTACAACCACCCACTGCCACTGGTTTGTTGGCTCTGCGCTGGGTCAGAACAAGTGAGCCCTTGACCTTCAGGCCTTGAACTCGACTCAGTGTTTCAGCCGGCTCTTCGGCGAGGGTGCTGTGGACTTGTCTGCAAGGGCAGGGTCGATCACACGCTGGTTTTTCATTCTTATAATCTACTTCTGAAGTCTCACCTTTGCAGTCACTGCGGTTAGCCATCAGACAGCTAAGAAAAGCAGACACACGGCAAACGGGAACAGTATAGAAAATAAAAACGTTACTTAATGAAGGAAGATCGATATAACGCTAGGATTGTTTAAAGCCCTTAAGTTACGGTGCCCCGTCGGACCAAGTGCCAGCCACCCGCTCCCCGGCACCCAGGAGGCCCTGAGGGGGCAATGTACACTTCGTGTATCAGGCGCTGTCCCCGCTCCCGAAGCGGATCAGTGCGGTTCAGGGCTGACGGGGGGGGTGATGGCTCCTCCCGCCGCCCGTTCCGTTCCCCTCACAGCCGCGGGGTCCCTCCGCGCACGCGCCCGCGCCCCGTCCCGGTCCCCGAAGGGGGGGGCAGCGCCGCCTCGCGCAAGGCCCCGTCTCCTCCCCCAGAATGCACCGCGCCAGGCAGCCTTTGAAAAAGCGGCGCGGCTCGTTCAAGATGGCGGAGCTGGATCAGCTGCCTGACGAGAGTGAGTACCGGCCCGGGCACCGCCATCCCCTCACCGAGGGGCGCCCGCAGCGCGCCCCGCCCCGCCCCCCGCCAGACCGGCCGGCCGGCCGGCTGCCTCTCTCCCTTTCTCGCCGTGGGCGCTGTGCGGGGCCGGAGCCCGAGCCTCCTCCCTGGCCACCGGGCCGGCCCGGCTTCCCCCTCTCGCCGCCGTCGCCTCGCCGCTGCCGCCCCTCCCGGGTGAGGCCTCGGCCCAGCCGGTGGCGCGGGGAAGGCAGCGCTTGGGGAGCTCCTTCTCCAGGGGGCGACCCCCGGTGCCCTCGGGGGTGCTGGGGCTGGGCCCCCGCCCCGCCCGGGGGAGGCGGGGGTGCTGGCCGGGCGTCACCTGCCGTGCGGGCGGGGTGTGGAGTCGGCCGGGCCGCACCTGATAGCCTGGCTCCGGCGGGGGGTGAGGGCAGTGCGGGGCACGGAGCGTCGTGTCCCGGGGAGGGCCGAGTGGCCCGGTGCGCCTGTCCCCTCTGTCCTCCGGATGGGGAAGGAGGGCTTATGTGTTGATGGTAAGCGCTGTGTACAGTGTGAGCGCCCCTGAAGGACGGGGAGGGGGTTAGGGCGTGTGCATTGCATCTAGGGGGCACTGACAAATGCAGAGGGAAGAGCTCAAAGACCCTGTGTTGTGCGTGTCAGTAGGTGAAAACTGGCTGTGTAGGAAAACAGTATGAAAATGTATGCGTGCTTGTTGCACTCGTGCTTGTGTACATACAGACCTGTACGCACACATGGGGTTTGTGGGATGTCATTTTCAGTGCACGTGAGGAGTGGGTAAAAACTTAGGTATAGGTGAAAGAGACATGTGTTGCTGTATATATGGATTTGTAGCCAGGTTCTTGGGTGTTATAGAAGAGGAAATTATTCAATGTAAAATGTCTCTACATGCTATCTTGACATGACTTCTTACCAACTGTAGATACATGCCAAGCTAAAACTAAGGTATTTAATAGTTTCAATGCACGTGCACACAACTGGATAGACTTATATTTTTGGTGACGCTGTTTCATGCATCACTATGCAAATTAATGAGCATGTCAACTGTTTCTATATCAGAACTTTCTCAGAGAGAGGTGACTTGGAGGTGAAATCTTCTTCCTGACTACTTTGTGTGGGTCTTCATTACAGGTCCAGCAACTGCCAAGAGAAAAATCAGTTATGATATGCCTATGTGGCTGGTGTCATTGTGTTAACAGATTTATGAAGGATCCTCATAAATTAAGGCTAGAACCAACACTCTCAATTTGGTGCAGCCCAGTCGTGTATGCTGTACTATATTAGAGTGATCAATACAAGTCATGGACCAACTGGAACAACAGTAATTAATAGTGAACTGTGGTTTGTTGCTATTGAATCAATTTCTGCATTAGAATGGACAGTGTTTAAATTACTGTTTTTCCTTTTGCCTTACCCATCTTCCAAGGCAGGCACCATTGTGTGTCAAGAAGTTACTGTAAAGTATGAATAAAAACCATTTTTTCTCTCTGCCAGCTTTATATTGCCTACAGTGGCATGAGGAAGATGGTACAGGTCTGTTGCTTCACCTGTAACAGGCGCTAGAACAGAGCGTGTGACTCAGTTTCACTTAGGATTGTGCTGTACTGCAGGCCCTTAGCCAGCACTGTCAGTGTTATGGTATCTGCTAGGCAGGTGAAGCAGACACACGGTGTATGTGGCTGTGAAGGGAACAGGCTTCTCCTGTGCTGACCTTACCTCTAAGGTTTGTATTTACTGGAGTTTGGTGCAAGTAGGTGATATTTTTCATCAAATAAGGAGCTTCATATTTTCTGTAGTGTTGGTGAACTAAAAAGCTAAAAATGTGAAAGTTTCAAAGAGAGTTTGCCTTGTGCTTCCATTCCTATTAGTTCCCATTTTGGTGAACTGTAACTATAGCCTCATGTAGTTCTTCCATTTCCAGTCCTGTATTTAGATGTAAACTTAGTTCTGACTGATTTAATACTGACTTCATGCAGCTTTCAGTCTGCAGCTTAATTTATGCAGGACAATAAGTAAGCATTGCAAAATTGGGTTTGGCACCTTCCATAGTGGAGTAAAAATAAGTTTCTAAAAAAATTAGAATAGTTAATGGCTAACAGACTTTCAGATCTGTGTGTTGTCCCTGGGAATTTTCTCCAGCATAGCTTGTAGTAAAGTGCAAGACCATAACTGAGTTTTCACATATGAAGAGTTATAGGTAAATGCAGCATACTTGGTGACAAGAAAACTGGGATTCTGCAGTGTGGTAGGAACTATGCAGTTTCGCTTTCAAAATAGAAACCTGATGAATTGGAATTTGTCCCAGAGTATTCTGACAGCACCTACTTGCCCTGTGGCAAGTTCTACGCTGCATCTGGACAATGAATATTCTTTAACCCAGGAGGGAGAAGGATGTAATGCACAGTTGGGTCTCATAATGTATGTTTATGTTATCTGATAAAGTTACTATTATTCCGTTCTTCTCTAGAGCTGATGCTCTGGCTTTCTGAAATGGATAAGAGAGCTCACACCAACAGCGTAAAAAATGGAGGTGCCAGTGTGTAAGTTTACGTGTGGTTCTTGTACTTGAGACCATTTATTACTAGTGCTGCCAGGGGAGTGTCATGCCTGGGATGGAGCAAAGCACTGTGAAGAAAGACCAATTTTGTGTAAATCCCCTACCTGACAAATTGCAGAGCATGAAAGGTCTCAATTGCAGAACTACTTCCAATATTAATAATTTGATTCGTATTTTGGAGCCAAAATTTGTTTCTGCAGACTGTTGGGTTAGTGCCTGATGAGTGACTAGTTCTAGTCAATGCATTTTCCTCCCCTCTCACCTCCTGGTAATTTTGCAGTGGAGGTAAATGGCGGGTAGTTTTTCTGCTGAAAACTAGACAGCTATTTGTCTCTGTCTCAGAAGAGGAAAACAGTTGAGAGTATTAAAGAGTACATAATGCTTCCCTGGCTCTTGCTACTAGTCATAACAATCTGATTTGTGGGTTACTTGGTTATAGAGTACAAGCAGTAGAGCCAAGGTGAGATTTTGGTAAAACAGAAATCATGTACGAATGTGACTAGAAGAGTGTCCTAGTTCTGGTAGGGGCAGAGCTCTGCGGACAGCAGCGCAGCAAAGCTGTGTCCTGGTGCTTTCTTTTGCACAAGCGAGTCTGAATGAGGAGGACACCTGGAATCAGCTCTGTAACAGTGTGAGTGAGATGCCACTTGTGCTGGAAGTGAAAGCATGCTTACCTAACTAAATGGTCATCCGCATGGGGCTGATGCCAGGAGTAAACCAGTGAGCTACTTCAGAGTGCGGTTTTACTGTGTTTTATGTAGGCAAACACCAAGAGGCGGGTGAATTGGAGAGAGAAGCCAGACTGAAGTAGTGATGGGTATCTTTTACAATACAGATACTGAAAACAGTGTAGTGCCCAATACTGTACACTGGTAGATGTCACCTGTGGTATTTTTAGGGGCTTGTGTGTTAGGACAGGCGTAAGAAGGGGGACAAGGATCTTTCTGAATTTCCTTTTATCCCATGGATGGGGGGAGTCACAGCAGAAGGGTGGTACTTCATGTAGAAATCATAGAACTATAAAATGGTTTGGGCTGGAAAGGACCTTAAGATCATCCAGTTCCAAGCCCCTGCCGTGGGCAGGGATGCCTCACACTAGACCATGTCCCCCAAGGCTCTGTCCATCCTGGCCTTGAACACTGCCAGAGATGGAGCCGTTGTCTTTACCCTTAGCACAACCTCATGCTGTGGTTCACAGTCCCTGTGCTGCTGCACAGCCAGTTGCTCAGCTCTGATGCTTTCCTGGATAGCTGGCGGAGGGATGTGGTACATCTCTTGCCATTTTCATTATCCCATTCCTGAGGGGCCATGAGCCTAGCCCCACTGTGCTCTGGACGTTTGAGGCATTTGAGAACTATATCAGATTACAGCATTTGGGAGAAGGCTCAAGATCAGTTTTGTGGCTGCTAAATAATACCCACACCCAATAATTTTGGGATCATTTGTGCTTCGTACCTTTAAAATTGTGTGTTCCGATTGTATCAGTATACTGTCCACCATGAGAGTGCAGTGTTGCAAAAAAAGGGCTTGGGTATTGTGGTGACTGTCTGCGCAAGTCCTGTAAAAGGGCTCACATGGCTGGAAAACTGACTTCCATCCAATAGCTAATAAGCATTTGGAAACAGAATCACAGAACAGCTTGGGTTGGAAGGGACTTTAAAGCTTATCCAGTTCCAACCCCCTGTCATGGGCAGGGACAACTTCCACTAGAGCAGGTTTTTCCAAGCCCTGGCCGACCTGGCCTTGAACACTGCCAGGAATGGAGCAGCCACAGCTTCTCCGGGCAACCTGGGCCAGGGCATCACCACCTTCACAGGGAAGACGTTTTTCCTAATATCTGGTCTAAATCTCCCCTCTTGTCAGTTTAAAGCCATTCCCCCTTATCCTGTCACTATATGCCCATGTAAAAGGTCCCTCTCCAGCTTTCTTGTAGGCCACTTAAGGTATTGGAAGACTGATCTAAAGTCTCCTCAGAGCTTTCTCTAAGCAGACAAAATGCACATGTCAGTTTATTAATGGGCTCATAACATGAGAGAAATACTGATTCCTTCATGAAATTATTATTCATTTATTTATGCATTTACCTCTTCAAGAAGTCCTGGGTTTTGGGGGAGTTTAAAAGCTCCCCACAGCCACTTTTATCCCTGATACATGCTTTTTATAGAATGGTTTGGGTTGGAAAGGACCTTAAGATCATCTAGTTCCAGCCCTTTGCCATGGGCAGTTCACCTCACACTAGATGATGTTTCCCAAGGGTCTGTCCAGCCTGGCCTTGAGCACTGCCAGGGATGGAGCATTTACCACTTCTCTGGGCAGCCTGTTCCAGTGCCTCATCAGCCTAACAGTAAAGAACTTCTTCTTTATATCCAATCTGAACTTCCTCTGTTTAAGTTTGAACCTATTATCCCTTGTGCTATGACTACAATCCCTGATTTCCTTAATAAGCTATCCTCTTAGTGGCCAGGTTTTTGAGGTGCTTCCTCTGCTGAAACAACTTGTGCTGACCTTGTGTAGATGTGTGAGCTCTCTGAGGGTTAGTGACTCAATCTATAATAAAGGCTCGTGGTTTTCCCTTCTTCTCCGTGAGTTTCGCATCACACCATTTGTAGTGCTGGCAATGTCGTTTAATTACATAGGTTTTTCAGGTAGTCATGCAACCAGTGTTAAAATAACTGCTTATTTGTGCAGAATTTAGGAGAAATAGTGTAATAATCTGAACAGAAAAGGTTTTATATTGTATAATTGCTGATCTGAATCCTGGAATTTTCTGTAGTGATTGAAATATGCCCCTTTGTGCCCATACATTAGTAAAATCAGTAGCTATGGAACATCCCTGTGGTTACTTGTGACCTTCGTTTTCAAAAATCAGCTGTTAGGAATTCATTATGAAAGAATCTGAAAACACTTTTACAAATATAATGTGCTTGTGTGTGTCCCTGTTTAAATTTTAAGTTCAGCTGTTGAGAAGCTGTATTTAAACTACTTTGCTTCGTGTTGGTACTGAAAATACACATCAGGACATTCATAACTGCCTGTATTGAATTGTAGTCATGCTTCACCTCTTCAGTTATGATATTTTCAAATGAGGGGAGGCAGTAAGTAGTTGCCTGGTTTTAAACTTGTTCTCAACTTTAATTATTGAAAAGGAGAAAAGCTGCTGCACTTCTTTTCCCATGCTTCAAACCTGTTTCCACATCACAAATATTTTTCAGAGGGCAACGTTCCTTTCAAGCGTGCCATACTGCTTGCGGAGCAGTTAGAGGAGGGTGTTTAGGTTCTCTTCATGGCAAATCTCTATACATGTTCCCTTGTGCTGGGAAAAGAATGCAGGGGCTATGGGAAGGATTCCTGGCGTCCAGAGGAACTTGAGCTGTGGTTCAGGGCGAGGGGAGCTGTCCATCACCAGGATCTGCAGCCACTGGAGCTCATCTGATTTCTAGCATGAAAGCATCAGGATCCTTATGCTAAACTCAGTGGACTTAGGGTTATTTTAATACTGATTTAGTTTTAATATTAATTCAGTTTTACATGGACTTCATGAATATCACTTCTTGCAAGTGTTATAAAACACATAAATATACTTATTCCTGACTCTTAGTTACTAATGAGCTTCCTGCTACTGTACTATTAAATGCCTCAGAATCTAGCACACAGTTATTTTTACTGCACATCTGTGGTGCACATATTTTACAGGTATTTTTTAGGCCAGAAAGGGCCATTATAATCATCATACATTCTTCATTAAGCATGCTAGGACACTTCTGTTTGGAATTTCTGTGCATCGATTCCGTGCTTCCTTTTTATCTATGGTTTTCTGTTTAAAAATCAATGTAAGCTTGGATTAAAGATTTTTTTAACAGTATGGAGTTCAACATGACCTTTCTTGGTATAGTTACATCAGATCTGTTAAACTTTGCATTCATTGCTAACCTGAACTTACACAATGCCATTAGATAGACAAATAAATCTAGTTATGCCTTTCCTTATAAAGAAAGGTTGCAAAGCTATTTTACTGTCTGAATTATCTTCCTGTGTAGATACTTGCGATCAATGCAGATCTTGACCTTCTTTGGGAAGAACAAGATTGAAGTGTCTTGCCTTTATCACAGTAAGGCATGTTGTTAGTTCTAGGTCTGAAAACTTCCCTAATTTTTTAAAATTAGTCAGGTGTGAACACTGTTCAAGTAATGAATTCCGTAACATACACAGAGCAATACTCAGTAGGATTCTAAAGGCAAGGCTAAGCCAATCGTATAGGTTGCATTTGAATAGTATGATAATGTAGGCTACTGAAAGCAGCTCTGCTAATTCCTGAGCTACTGCTTCCTCTCTAGATTGAGGCTCTTTTTACTCTCAGTATTGAGAAAGTCACCTCCATGATCCTCTGAACCTGGAGGAGCTGGAAGTAGATTTTGTTTGTAATATCTTAAGTGATGCGTAGGCTTTTATGTCTTCCTTTCCACCCATTTGTTTTTGGTGTTTGATGTTTGTAAAAATGAAGTCTGTGTCATTGTCACAATAGGTATTTACATTCAAGCATATATTATGTGCATTCAAGTGTGTATATTCTACTTTAATCTCTGTAATTGAAATGCTGGTTTAAAAGACTGCCTCTGATTATACATCAGTTATTCAGAACAGTTGTGTACAAAATTACTGGCATTTAATGTGAAGCTGGGACACTGTAAATTAATAAATATTTAAACTAAAATTTTGGATAGTTTTAATAAAATTAATCTATCCTGAATCACTTTTGCAATTTTTATAGTTTCTGAAATATAGTTTTATATAATTTCTGAAATCTGTATTACATATTGATAATTTTTTGTTGTAACACATTATTGCTTAGAAGACCATCCTCGTTTCTGGGTTTATGGCCCTGGTAGTATATGCTAAATGGAAAAAGTAGAGAGATGTACCATATTCCTTGAAGTTTGGTGCTGATGTATGTAGCCCCTAAAATCAGCATAGAAGAGTTTGACAAGAAACCCCGCATATCATTGTTGCCTCCAAGGTAAAATTAAGCTTATAGATATTTACATTGTCATTTTTATATCCTATATATATATATTCTGAGGTGTGAAGCTACAGAACTGTTGGTGTTAATAATTTTGTGCACCTTGTTATGTTAAAATAGTTTAGTTTAACTTTGAACTTACCATGATCAGGAATTCCTTGTTTGGACACTTGTATTACTAAACAAAAATGCCCTTTTTTGGTTACATTACTTTAGTTGCAGGTTAAATGAAAACAAACGAGCAGCCTTATTCTAGCATCTATTGAAGATTAACTATCCCTTGTGGAAAACTCCTTGGCAACTAATGCTGTTTGAGAGTGGCAATCTTATAACGCTAGTAGGTAGTGCAATAATGTTGTGTCGACCATCACTCCTCTCCCTGTTGTTTCTGATGCCAGTCAACTAATGCCTGCTCTGCTGACCCACCATCATTTCACAGGTGAAGCATCCGAGTTTGGTGGTTGACAAAGGATCTCAGGCACTTCAGCTGTGAAATTGACACACTCCCCCATAAAGCTCTGTTGCCTCTTGAGGAGTTGTTTTGTTTTCCATTGTTGACATACTCACCCTTGACTGGATGGATTGTTCTTGATTGAGAGAGGAAAATGATTGTATGTTTAGAAGCGTCTGAGATCTTTCAGGATAGCGATTCACGCTGAAAAGCCAGTATCTCATCCATTTGATGATCCTGCTTCTGCCTCTCCATCCCAAACGACATGTACTTTCCCCAGTTTGCTGTGTTAAACAAAAGTGCTCAGCATTTGAAGCTGTTTTGTAGATGTGAAACTAAAGGGGGAGGGGGGAAACCACAAAACATGAATATGCTTTCAAGATTTGTTGGGTAATAAACATATAATGCTGTATTTAGTGCCATGGAGGGAGCACTGGGTTCACTCATTCTGCTCTGAAAGATTCAATGTTAAATTCCACTTTCTGCCTAAGAATAAACTAAGAATGGGTAGACTGAATAGGTTGTATGGTTTGAAATAACTTATAATTTATGTGTACTTTTTTTATACATTGCAGGTTCTTCCGCAAAAGCACTTGTGAGCTTGAAAGGTAAGAAATGAATGTGCTGTTTAATTGTACCCAGTCTGACTTTCAGGTGTATTTACTTTCTTGCTTCAAAAAGTTCAAGAAAATAACACTGAGGAAGGTTTGGGGTTTTTTTGAAATGTGATTGATTTTATTGTGCATAGTTGTTAGTTCTATAAGCTAATAATTCTTGGTGGTTGAAACTGCATATTTTGTGGTGTATTTAGACACTGCTTTTTGGATTGAAATTCCTGAAATGTGTTTTTAATTCGTTTCTTATATCTTTTTATTTGAAATTGTCTCTATGAACATTCATACAAATTTTGAAGACTTAGAATCTGCTCAACTCTTTCTTTATACTGCCCAGCAAGTTTCTTTATGTATTACAAGACTTCTGTTACACAAAGAAGACAAGGGGTGTGTTGAACATGTGACTAATATAGGTTTATTTCAATAAAATTTGATTTACTTGTTGGTGTGCACCTACTAAATTGTTTTTAGAACCAGGAGAAGGCCGGGTCTCATAGAGCTTTGCCCTCTCCAGGTTTCAGTTACAGGCACTATACGGCTGTCTATAGATGTATGTCATCATGGTGGAAGTTAAGTGATTCCAGCAAAGGAGGCTTCAAGAAATCTTGAAATGCTGTCAGGAGGAACAAAATGTTTTGTTCATGTTTCTCCTTGTACTTAAAATCTCTTTCAGTGAGTGTTCAGAATGATTTCATGAAAACACTGAAATCTAAAATCCACTTGTATTTGAATCCAAAGAAGATGTTGCAAGTAACATGATTATATGGGTAGTTGATGATGCTGTACTAGCTTTCAGATAGTAGTTATGTTAAAACATATATATATTAAAGACGTGATTTCTTCACAACAGAGGGAAGTTTATCCAGTTCTTGGAATGAAAAGTATAATTCTCTTCAGAAAGCACCAATTTGGAAAAGCAAGAATGCTGGTTCTGCAGCAGAAATGGTAAGAAGCTATAAAAAGACAACTTCAGGATTGGTAAAATACCTTTGAGTGAGTCGAATTTAAGGATTAAAAAACTTGCTGAGATATTGGTTCATAATTTCTGTACGTTAAACTGTGCCCTTCCCAAGCAGTCTGCACAGTTTGAATATGAGCTGAAAGCATGCTTTGTAAATGAATGATCAAATCGCATTGCTGACTTCACTGAAGATGTTTCAAAGTCATCTTCTCTCTTCTTTGTAATGCAAGTGCTGTGTGAAATATTTGTACTGTGTCCACAACCTTGAACTTAGGAATCGCTAATTCTGATTAACCATCTGGTTTATGTCATGAAATACCTCATTTCTAATTATGGCCGAGAAGTGATGTGTAAAGGAAAGGAAGGGAAAATGTCATAATGCTCTTCCATCATTGTGCCTTTTGGGGGGCAGATTTTAATATAAATAAAGGAATGTCAGTGAAATTTCTTTTAGTATTCTAAGGGGTCCCACAGGAAACCTTACATTAAAGAACAAGCTTGGGGTAGAGGAATGAATGGCAATGAGCCCACAGCCTCCAAGGGCATGTGTCTGCTGGTTGAGTTGACCATTTCCCTCTCTCTTTTTGAAATACTCTATTGTTTCTTTTTCCCCTGTATCACATTCAAGCTTTTCTTGACTGTTCGCACCCTCCCTCTCCCTTTCCAAATCATGTGATTTTTGGTTTGGTTTTGCCATCAGTTATAATGCACCCAAAGCCTTGTTTACATCTGTAATGCCATGTGGTCTTTATACTACACCCAAGAGAGTACATTAAATACTGTCTCAATTGCTAGGTAGATCTTCCTCCCATACTCTTCTGGTGTTGCCGCCTTCTACAGCAATTGCAAGCAACTTGCCAGCTATCACCTGTTTTTTTTCCGAATTATTATCTTTGTGAACTCTTTGTTTATTGGAAGGGAAACATTATGTTTGAAAACGATCGCTCTTGCCTACTCTGCACGCAGTCAAAACACCAGAGCAGCATCCAGTAGTGCATTAAGCAGTATGACTAATATCTGTCATATATAGCTTGTTCTGTCACCTTCTCCCTGTAGACAAACAAAGAGAAGGTATTTATTTTGCTAGGGTTGATGCAGATATATATACATGCATGTTGCTATGCATTCGTGCTACAGGACGTAAGAGGACTAGAGCTTTGTGATGGCCCGTAGCTCTTGCAGAGGTTTATGTCACAGTTTTCAGCTGTTCCCCAGGAATGCTCATCTTCTCACAGAAACAAGCCTTGCTGGTAACTTAGAAGATCACATGTGCTGAAGAATCAAAGTCAGTAGGCATAACATTTGTGTGAAAACTTGTCAATCTTTAGTATGGTGGCTGTAGGTATTAAAAATAAGGAGCTGAACTTCGAATGCAGCTCAGTATTCTGTAGAAAGCTGGAAAAAGGGTCAGAGGGTAGTCTCACATCTTAGCAGTGGCCCATGTTGCTAAGATGTGATGTAGTCATTCATACTTATTTGAGTTCCCTGAACACTGCTAGTTTTGCAGATCTGTTGTACTCTTGGTTGAAAAATCTTTCCAGAAATGCCTGACCTATTTAGCTCACAGGGATGATACCTCTTTGCCATGCTTGTTATTTTTTCTCGTGTGAAGCACAGGCAGTCCAGACTGATGAAACACTCATCGTTTTGGGTAGTTCCTTGGAATAGAATTTGGCAGCTTCTGTTGAGGGTTGTAAAATAGTTCTCTTGATCTAGATCATAGCCTTAGCATAAGGTTGAAGGAACTCTTAAGTTTTGTTTAGATTGGTTTTGTGTTTGTGTTCCTGTGTTGCTTTTCATCTCATGTAATCTCAGAAAAACAGGAAGAACTATGTAGACATTTAGGAGAAAAATACTGTTCTGGAACCAGCATCTCAAATGTCAAGACTAAAATAAAATTGTTCAACCTGGCTCTTCATCCTGTGGGCAGAATGCTGTGATGAACAAGTCCCAGAGTTCTTCACTGGAAGAGTTTTTATTGTTGGAACAGTATTTATTGTTTTCTTGCTTGGAAGTTAGAATAGTTCTGACCTCTTCTAGGCTGATGGTTTGTCAGGGATGGCAGAGATGTTATAAAAAAAACCCATAAAGACATTGTGATTGAAATTTAAAATTGTTCTTAAGGTTAGTTATTTGGAAGATATACAGAAAAGAACTTGATTTATGTAGGTGAAGAGAGAAAAACAACATCCATAACAATTAATATGATTAATGAATTACTCTGTTAATATGATGTGGGCACCATTTAGTTACCTTCCTCTTTTCAGTGTACATGTCTTTCCCGGTTTGTAACATCTACAAGGAATGGATGTTTTTCTTTTGAGTGCTGAATGTGCTTAGGTGTCTAGTACATACATAGCACTACTGTTGCTGAAATAGACTTATGTGGCTCTGTTTATAAAATACATATAATTTAGAGAAGAAAGGTGCATTTCCCTGGAAAGTTCCAGCTGTTCTCATGGCATAGGACAGACAGATTTTTTTGCTACCACTGGTGAATTGAATAGAGAACATCTCTTTTCAAATAGATACTGTAATCAGTCACAAACTTATTAAACATCTTTCTTTAGGGTAGATGTTTATTAGTGAAATTTTATTTTACTTTGTTGATTTATTTTGTTTCTAACTCTTACTAAAGCTTGTATTTGTCATCAGTATTCTTCACGTTGTGTAACAGATGACATGCCCAGGTCAATTTGTAGTGTTTTCGCCATCTGTACTGAAGGAAGTGAAATCTGCATTTGTTCTGCCTTTACTCATCAGCTTTGTAAATGGTTGGAAGTACAAAGAATGCTACAGGGTGCAGTACTCCACAGGCGACACATTTCAGCTGTGGCTGGCTCCTGTCTTGGGCCACAAAGTCTTCATGGAAGGAAAAGCAGCTGCTTACTAAAGCCAGTCATAGGTTAATCTTTTATCCTTGTTGAAATACAGGGGTTTTGTCATACGGTAAAATGTTGAGGAATAACTAAACAGAAATGTCTTTTTTTCATGACACGCATTCGCAATATGGTTTCTTGCGTTCAATCAGCCTCCTAATTCTCTTTGAGCCATAACATCTTAGCACACAAGTCAATTTTAGGTAGCATAAATTCTGAATTCTTCTCTCTTCTGATATTTTCCACATAACTTACTCAAGCTTTAGTTTCTTCAGACTGCATCTTCTTGGCAGTTTGCAGTGTAGGCACTTCCAATGAGTTAAAAAACAACAAACCTGCAATACCTTATTAGACTTAAAAGAAATCCTTCCCAAAAAATTACATCCAGCTAATGTTTTTACTGAGAACATACTAGAACAAATACACTGTTTGAATAAGCTTTTTTTTGACCCAGAAATTACAACAGACTGTTTTAACAGATGTGCTTATAATCAAAACAAGCTCAGATACACAAGTGTTTAGACACCTAACTCCTCTGGAAACAAGTGGGAGTTAGGTTCTAAATACTTCCGTGGAACTGGGCCAGCAGTATAGTAATGGGTTATAATTAGAACTGGAAAGCTTGGAATCTTACATTCCTTCTTCTCTCAGCCCTTAACTGCTAGGAGGCACTATTTATTGTGTACCATGCGCCTTAAAACCAGTAGGTGACAAGAGAAGAGGCATTCCATTTCTCTCACTGTGAATTCTGTGCATGAACAGAGAAATCGGATTACTTTTCTTGTAATTCATTCTTAATTTTGGTACATGCAGCCCTTCAGAAACTCAAAATGGAGTCAACTCTTCTGTAAAGCAGATGACAGGCAAATAAACATAAGGTCACCCAAAAGAAATCAGAACTTTGTGATGGATGTACAAATACCTACATGTATGCAGATATTTTTACCACATAGGGCAACAAGCCTATCTGTATTAGTTGAAAATCAGAACATATTTGCTTTTCAAGTTGCATTATCAGTTTATGAATTTTCTTGTGAGGGAAGATGTTGCTAGGAGTAAGCCACAATTCAAAACAGATTTATACTTTTCTTCCCACAGGTGCGTTCCTCAGTTTATGAGAGTACCTGTTCTTTTTGATCCTGGACATAAGCATACAGTGCTAAGGATTCCAGACTAATTGCCCATCTTGCTTCCACAAACAGTTGTATCCTGCAGTCTGCATAAACTTCAGTTAAAAACTGTCTACATGTTTTGCACTGACTACATCATTTAGGTGGCTGCTGTAAAGCGAATGTATTTCAACAGTTAGGAACTTGCTGTAGATTTGTAACCTAAATGGATTCATGGCCATCCATTACCTTATTGATCCTCTAATGATAATGTCTTCCAATTCAAATAGCTTTTTTTTCTACTCTCCCACTTGACTGTCTTGCTTTTTCACGCTGTATCGAGGATAGCTGTTATTTTTCTCACCTTCATTTGCTATGTTAGACAGGGCAACATCGCTTAGTCCCAAAGAATTGGCTCTCTAGTACCTTTGTCTTCCAGATCACATCTCTGTATCTTCACCTTATAAGCCTGAATTTGACACACTGAAAAAATACTATTTGAATACTGGTCTTATTTGCATTCTGAACTGTACCATGCAGCATCGAGCGGGGAAGACTTAGAGATGAGGGCCATGGCATTTCTCTCTATTCATGCTTTCTAAATTGTAGAAAGGCCTGGATAATGCTGTATGCCTGACTGGTTTGTACTTAAATGTCTGGTTCGTGAGGTCCAGGGGTTGCTAGATAAACGTGTGAGGGGCTGTGGCTGCTGTATCTCACAGATCTTGCCGTCCTGCTGGGCTTTGTCTCCTGGAGTTCCAGTGGAAGAAAGGGGACCTGTATCTGGAATAGTGATTACACCCAGTAGGAGCCAGCACGGGCCTCCCTCATGCTTTATCCCATTATTGGTGCTACTAAAGGTCAAACTGCTTTTGACCATTTGGGGAAGGTGAACAACTGATTATGGCCTTGCAGCTCATTTAAACTAATATTCTCCAAAGCTGTAATTTTGCTGCAAATGTTTTTCTGTCTGTCAGTAAGACAGCCAACCCTGGAACAAAAGTATGGAATTAGTTTTCTACAGTCTTGTTTATATGCATGTAACCCAAGACAGTGTCTTTTCTGCAATTTATAAAATAGCTTTCAAATGAAGTCAAAACTTGCTTATATCCCTGCTAGTTTCTTTTGCAAATTTCTGTGAATCAGGCACTGCTCAAAGCTTTGGCAGTGTCACATTTCTGTGCTAGCTTTATGCTCAGGTTAAGAAGAGCTAGCACTACTAAAAGCACTACTGCAAATGAGACACTTGGTGTTGCTGATATCAGCCACATCATCACGTATGCTCATTAGAGACCATGTTCCGTGGCGCCTCAAACTTCTGAAGTCTGTGTGTACTTTAGTGCCGTGCTGCTGTTACCAGTAACGCAGTTCCAGAGTTGGAAGATGTTTGTGTTAGAAGAGATATGTGTATGGAGATAATTTGCTATATTGATCCTGCTAAAGTTTGCGACTGTTCAGTTGATGCATTGCTGATATAATGCAGTAAGGATTATTACAGATCTGCAACAAAACATTGTCATGAAACAGTATGTGTGATGAAAATGTTACAGTTGTTAATGTGCAAACTTTTGTCAAGAGCATCTAGTGTAATTATTTGAATGCTTAACAATGTTAGACTGTGTTTAACTCTTTCCTTTATCTTACTGTATAGAAGTTTAATACAATGCCAACACCAGACAAGAAAGCATCACAGAAGATTGGTTTACGGCTTCGCAACCTGCTCAAACTTCCCAAAGCTCACAAGTGGTGCATATACGAATGGTTCTATTCAAATATAGATAAGTATGTTTGGTTTATATCATTCTCTTAATAGGATAGAATCAAGTCATTTTCTGGCCTTAAGCTGCAAATTTCCATATAGCGGTTAGATACTTCAAAGTTTGTTCTTCAAGTACTAGTTATTGAAAATTGTTACTGTTTTGTTACTTGGGATTTTTGTTTCCTTTGTTGTTGTTTTAATAATGAGCAACCTACTTGGGTAGTCCTCTATGGAGAGCCTTCCTTCATGGAAATAATCTTCTTTTTATCACCTCTGCCTCTACCAGATACAAGATTTTATTCATAATGTTTTTAGCATCTTAGGCATGAAGGTACCAGAACGCTTGGACTTTTTTCAACCCTTGGATCAATGTTATACACGGGGGATGGGAAGGAGACTGCTGCTTCATAAGGTGCTGCTGCCCTAAAAGATGTAAACATTGATTTTGGATATTTTTTTCTCCATCATCCTTTTTTTGTTGTGATCTCTAACAGAGTTTTGGTTTGTGACTATTCAGGTTTTGTCTACATATTGGCATCCTTCTTGGATCTCCTAGTATATCTCCTAGGCTGTTTCTGCAATTTGTCCCTCAGAGTCTTTGGCACTTGTTCTCTTAATGCCACTAGCAAAATGGGGCCAGTTGTTTAAAAGGTCCATTTTATTTTAGTCCCTAATCATGAAAACCTGAAAGTCCTAAAATGTGAAAGTCATTATTGATGAATGGAATCTTAAAATCTACACCGATTGACTTACAGATGAAACGCTAGTATGTAATATTTTAAAGAATAGCTTCAGAGTTATCAAGCATTCTTTTCTGGAATTCATTCTTAGCAAAATAATTACTGTTTTTCCTTCCTATTTTAATCATGATTGCTGGGGCTGTTTTCCCTAACTGAGAAGGCAGTCATAGCAGCAGAAGAATGTTTTAGGGTATGTTCACCACAAGTAGAAAAATTACACGTCCATTTTAATTACTTTTAAATTCATCAACGGTAGGATTTAATTCCTTTGAAAGAGGAATTTGTCTTTTTCATGCTCTTTTTCCCTCCTTATTTGAGGAAAAAACAACCTCCACACTCCTCCCTCCCCAAAAAATCCCAAACCCTATTTATTCCTAGTACTAGTTTTAATATGTGACATGTATAATTATGATTTTTACAACAGTCCAAGAACTTTGAGACAATTATTTATTCTCCAGTAATTGTCTGTGGAACTCTGTCAGTAGATTAGAATCTGAGTTTAGCAGATAATTGGTAAATTTCAAAGAGGTTTTCGCAATGTGTGCTTTTATGCCAAGTTAAGATATAATCATGTTAAGATATTGTAATATAGTTTACTAAGAAACTACATATCTTTGGAAGAAAAATCTTGTATGTTGTTCTGAGTGATACATGATCAAGACTTAACAAGAAAAAGTTTAAAGCACAGAGCTGTCAACTGAAAAAATATGGCTTGCTGTACAAGTCTCAGAATATTTTAATCGACTTGTCTCATCCAAAATTGAAATCCTCAATTTAAAAGCCATGTCTACTGTTAAGTTTTTAAAATGTTTTAATCTCTATAGCTATCATTTGTGGTTATTAGGTTATTGAAGCTGTTTCAGCTGAATTCTATGCTGCTGCAGAGGACAATCCTATTGACTTCTGACACATGCAGACTTCTAAAGAGCTACTTACCACTACAGTGATCGTAGGCGCTCAGAACCAGATGCAGCTGTAGCTTGCTTATACCATTTCCCAGAGCTTCCAGTCTTGTGGATGCTGTGGATTTACTTTTTCCCTGCTAAGTGACAGGTGATAGTAAAAACAACTGAATACAGATTCTCTTTCCCAAACCAGTTGTTACTTACACAGTCATCTTACGTTAGCAACAGTAAAACTCTCTTATACACCTCCTTGTCTGTTTCCTGGGCCTTGCTGATCATTCTTTGTGGTTTCCTTTTCACTTTATGCCACAGCTGCAGATCCTCCTACTGCAGAGAGAAAAGATTCTCTTCCATTCTTGCCTGGGTCTCCATATCTCCATGCACCTTTCCTCTTTACCGCCAACCCACACACTCACTTGAAAGCAGTGTGGCTTCCAAGATCCTCTTTGCTCTGTGCTTGAGGATATTCCCCTCTAAACTCCAGCACCCTGCAGAGTGGAGAAAAGTGGCTTTATCTAGGATGCAGTTATTCTTCTGTTCTCACTGGGTGAGATCTATTTCAGTGGCACGTAGTCTTTAATGATTAACCTGCTATTAGATGGTTATAGCCATTGCTGCTCCCTTGTCTCTTCAGCCAGAGAAGGATGTGATACTACAAAGTAAAAGGCAGTCATAAAACACAGAGATACAGACAGATCATAGCATCAAAGAGAAATTGATAAGTTGTGTAGGCAGGTTATCTGAACTGTCCCTTCTATAGTATTGGTCCTCTGCTTCATCATGGAGTCATGGTATGATACAACAAAAGTCTCACATGCATAGTTGTGGAGAATGGCAAGTTGGCTCAATTTCCTGTATTTTGGAACCCTCTGTTGAGAATCTGGGTTATAATTGAATGAATTTATGAAAAAGGTACTGTCTTTCTCAGTATTACTGAGAAATCAATGAGTGTCACATATCCCAGTATTTCTCTTCCTCTGTTCTCAGTACCTCACCATAACTTTGTGGTTTCCTTCAGTGTGTTGCAGTATCCTCATGGCACTCCACTGCCTTTGCTGAAGTTTCATTTGGTGCCCTTATACATTGCAAACCAGGAAGAATACATGTTTCCCCATAGTAACAAGAGAGGAACATATTTAAACATGACTGATAGTAAGGCTGAAGTAGAATAATACTCCTGGAAACTTTGTTTTCAGTTGAATTTATTTCAGGTTAAATTTGTCCTTTGGAGTGTCTTGTTTATACAACTAATTTATTCTTTATGTTTTCAATGTATTTCTTATAATGGATGGGTTTTGGCATCTCATGACAAAAGTTTATTAAGTGTAGTTAACAGAGGACAATTATGTTTCAACAGACCTCTGTTTGAAGGCGATAATGACTTCTGTGTATGCCTGAAAGAATCTTTTCCAAATTTGAAAACTAGAAAACTGACAAGAGTAGAATGGGGGAAAATCAGACGATTAATGGGAAAACCACGGAGGTAATTTCTTTCTTTCTTTCTTTCTTTCATTTCAGCTAATAACTACATGTAGTTTTGATGTTACTGGAATTGTTCCTTTTAAAGTCCTTTTACGTACAGGCAGTAAAGCAAAATAACAGTTCTCTGAGCACGCACCCCACTCTCCCACATACCGTGTTCCGTATATGCATGTGTACAGTCCATGTAGTTCTCATGAGCATGTACTTGAAATGTTCTCTTGCCACTCTGGATAACTAAGTGTCCAAGCTAGGATATGTTGAAATTATTGTTGTGTCTTCTAGGCTGCAGCGCTTCCTGCCATAGAAGACAGGCCAATTTTTCAAGATATTCCTTTTTCCTGGCTATAACTAGCTCTTCATGGGGAAAACAAGTGCACATTTTCATCTATTTTGTTATTTTTAATACCATTTTATAGATCATCAACTTCTCCTGGCTTGGCTGCCAAAACAAAGAGAGGAGATAGTCACCCATGAAACAGTGTACATTGTACAGAATGAAGCCAGAATTTAATGCAGGGTATAGTTTTTTCTCTAATTTAGAATTCTCCATTCTTAAAGCTACTGCTTTCAGTTCAGCTTTTTCACAGAATCTTAGCCTAATACAATTTAGCTTAAAGAAGAAAAGTCTTAGAGAGGATCTCTGTGTAGAAATATCTGAAGGTAAGGCATAGAGAAGATGAGGCCAGGCTTATTTCAGCATTGTCTGGAGGCAGGATGAGGCAATGAGCAGGAGCTGAAATACAAGAGGCTTCTTTTACTGTGAGGATGACTGAGCACTGGCACAGAGAGATGATAGGATCTCCCTCCTTAGCGATACTTGAAGGGTGTCTGGACATGTCCTGGGCAGCCTCCTGCATGTGTCTCTGCTGAATGGGGTTGGAGCAGGAGACCTGCAGGGTCCCTCCCAAACTCAACCATCCTGTCATTGTGTAAGATCAGGAGACAACTGTGTAAGTAGTGTTGCAGAAATAAAAGACTGGTTTGTTTATGAAAATACAAACACTAAAGCACTGAATCCGGTTCATGGATCACTGTACTGAGTCAGATTATACTTTGACTGATGTTTGTACTTACAAACAGCTTTACAAAACTTAAAAATTGCCAGTCAAGAGAAAGCAGCAGAGCCAGCTTTAAGATAGGTCCTTTTGGAAAAGGATTCATATCATTTGAGCTTAACTGAGATAGCTTTTCTTCCTTTTATCATCATGCTTCCCACTGAGAGGAAAATGGTGTATCATGACTTATTCATTTGACTTTTGCTGAAAGTGGGTACCAGTATAAAAGATCAGCTTGCTTCATTCAACAGTCTGATGGACCAAAGATAAAACTGCTTTATTTCTTTTTGGGGAGTGAGCTTGATTTGGGGTTTTTTGTTAAGTTACTTTTTAAGAAGACTGATTCATGCCTGAGGTCTAAATAGGCAGAAGTTTGTTTTCTCTGAATTCTGAAGTACAAATATTTGACTGGATATTGTCTCATTTTGTTTGTTAACCAAAACTTTGACTTCTCACTTTTTATCAACATGAAATAAGCATTCCTGTTTGCATTTCATTTCTTTAATCATTGAATATTGATAGTATTCTTCAATATGCCCATAGTGGTCTTTGGCCTTAACAGTTCTGACAGATTTTAAATTATTCTATACCATTTGAATAATTTGGAACCTTTTTCAGGGTAATTTTCATCTGCCTCTAGAGCAAAGTTGGTTTTATACATCACTATTCTGTCTGTCCTCATCATATGCCAGTAAACTGAATATCATGTCAACACCGCTATGTTCCCATGAAGGAATTGAAACTAAGACATTTTGCATCCACAGTGTTGATGGCGGAGGATGGTAGTATCTGTGTGAGAGCTGTGCACATGGTCATCGTCTCTTTCTTTTCTTAATTTGTTTTAAATATATTGTAATATTTTCTTATGTCTGCTGCTACACTAAATGTCCTATCACACCATCAACAGTGGGGTTGATTGGCACAACAGTATTCTTCATGGGAGCCTGCAAAGCTTGTAAGATTCCGCTAGACTGGGGAAAGATATGCTCCAAGAAAAGGAAGAGGTAATAGTTAGTCTTGTGTACTCTGTATAAACTTCATTGGGGTTGTGAAATAGCAATGGATATTAAATTAAGTTCAGATATGCTTGTCCTGCCACTCTATGATGGTGATGATTCCTCTGTTCAAGTTTTCATTACTGAGGTAGAAACCGAAAAGGAAGAGGTTACAATGTGATAGTATTATCTTTTTTTTTTTTTCATAAGAATGGCACGAAAATGGGATAACCTTTATTAAATGCATATGGGGGATGTGGGGTTGGAGATTTCCTTTAACAGAAGCCAAGAAATACATTGCAAGTACTTTCTACATCCATGACCTATAGCATTGGGAACAGAGACTTTTTAAGAATGTCTGAGCTAGCAGTAAAACAGTAGTTGCTATTGCAGGGAGCTTCCAGGGTCAGTGATTAGTATATCAGCATTTGAATTTGTATTTCTAAGAGCATGGGTCAAAGAACATCAGGTGATAACGGATGTTTCTGATGCAAGAACCTGGACATGATTAGAAGGACTGATATTAAAGTCTATATTGCTTTAGGGTTTTTTTCCTCCCCCCCCTTTTTTTTATCTTGCTGTAATTAGTTACTCCAGTCAATGGAATTGGAAAGCTCTGACCTGCATTTATGCTACTTCATATTCCCAGCCCATGACAAGCATTATTTCACACTTGCTCCTTTCAGCAGTAAATATGAAGCAAATGGCATCTTTAAATGAGACTATCCAAATAAGCTTTGCATAAGTCTCCCAACCACCCTCACTCTCTCTCTGCGACATCTCTTTCCAGATTTTTTCTTAATTGAGGATCTTTAGGCAATACACAACTGCAGGTAAACACATTGTGCTCTTCATTGGTAAACTGGTGAGCGGGACATGTACCTGCAGTTGCTACCACACGCTTTCTAGACTGTACGAAGACTAGTCATGACTTTTACGGTGATTGGAAAGCCTAGTAAAGGAACCTTCATTGCAGTGTATTACTGCTCATACCTGACAGAAGTACATCACAGCTTCAGTTTGTTCCTGTTCATTCTTTTTTTCTTTTTTTGTTTTTAATGTCTTGCTTAGGACTAAGATTTCATTGTGTTAATTGTCCATATACCTTAGGAGCCATGTATAAGATAAAAAGCAAATGATGTATGCATATAGGCAAATGAGTGTGAGACTGCTGGTCAGTTTGAGAGAAACTAGTCTCGGCGTCCTGGCAGTTAGTGCTTAGGACTTCCCATACACATTGCAAGGAAGAGCAATTTTGGAGAATAGTGAAGTGGTTTTGTGGCTATGCACCGAGTGAGGTGTGTACAGAAGAAAACATAAGAATGTTTATTTTGGCATATAATGAGAGGAGTGGAAGCAGATGTGGAGGTAGGAGCTGACTGCTCAGTACTGAGTGATAGTAACTGAAGAAGATCTTGAAGGGATTTAAAATAGAAAACAATTTGCAGTGTTGAAGGGGGAGCTAGTAAAGGAGTTGTCAATATCTTCTAACATAACCCCGTAAAATGGGAAGAGTAATCAATATATAACTGCGTAAGTTCCACGGAAAATGTTTAAATCGGATTTGACTGCAGTAAGGCAATTAAGAAAGGAGTGAATTATTTGATAAATAACTGCTGCTGCGATTAAGCAGGCCTACAATAGCATCTGCACTCCTCAGTGACTTCTTTCATTGACACAAGAATCATAAAACCTTTTTTGTTTTTAATAAGGAATGAGAGATAGGATCGAGTCCTTAATGTCTTTATGCTTTCAGTATCTCCTTCATGCATCATGCCCTTTCAGTAGGTTAAAAGTGAAAATGAATAAAATCAAGTAACAGCTTTGAGAGTAAGTCTTCCATCTTTTAGATTATATTTAAGACACACACCCACCTAAAATGGTGGAGGGGACTGCTAGAGACTATCTGATTTTGTACAATAGCCCAAGTTCATACAAGTTTGTACATTTACTATGATCAATCTCAGAATGATTCATCTGCATTATAGATATTTTGTGGCTCAGCTGTATTCTGTACAGACATAAGAAGATGAGACAGAGAAGTGCCTTTTTATGTTCTGAGTCTCGTGCCCATTAATACTCAGTTTAAGAT
Source organism: Psilopsiagon aurifrons (assembly GCA_025447955.1). NCBI lineage: Eukaryota > Metazoa > Chordata > Aves > Psittaciformes > Psittacidae > Psilopsiagon > Psilopsiagon aurifrons. Next base: position 16,606 of record JAOEHY010004690.1, on the reverse strand, counting down.
AATGAGCACACGTGAAAGCGATCTACTATGTATCAGGAAGTGATGAGAGCCAGGGACCTCACAGTAAGTCCTCCTCACATGCATTGAACAGGTACGCAGAGTAGACTGAATGTGGGACCTGCTTTAGCCTTGTGATACCAGATGGATCCCTATAAGCAGAAAAAGTCCTAAAAAGCTATATTCTTCTGATACAATATGCTATATACTCCAGAATGCAACAGCTGGCATTTTGGAGTATTATTTTTAAATCAACTGTTATTTTAGGAGTGATTAATTCTGGGGAATAAGACTGCCTAAATCCATTCAATGAATTCCTTTCTCTTGAACACATCACCCCTAATTCATTTCCCCTCCCTAATTTGTAAATGATGCCTCTTTATTTGCCTGTTTATTTGATGTGTCTTCATGTGTGTATGCTTTTGGTGCTGAATTTAAGTATAGTTTTACTGAATTGTATTATAGGTGTTCCTCTGCATTCTTTGAGGAAGAGAGATCAGCGTTAAAACAGAAACGACAGAAAATAAGACTTTTGCAGCAGCGGAAAGTTGCAGACATTTCACAGTTCAAAGATCTTCCAGAAGAAATCCCATTACCACTTGTAATAGGAACAAAAGTTACAGGTAGTTTCTCCAAAACCAACGAAAAACCACCAAAGTGTTTTACAAAGGTTTTAGTAAGCCATAATATAGTTAGTGCACATAGTTAACACATCGCAATACGTATGGGTTTATTGCAAACTCATTGAGACGGTGCTTGTGAGGATTAACTAGTATTTTTAAAGCAATGATATGGTTTTGAGGTACAAAGTTAGTATATATGGTTAATTATTGTGGTGGTTCAAATTGTAGTTTATTTTTTTCAAGTGTATCTATCCAGTCATGGGGAGAGCTGTACTTAAATGCAAAGAACTGAGAGTTGTCTGAGAGGTTAAAATCTAACCTAATTTACAACTTAAGCTTTAATTTTTCCATAAATGTGAAGATGTCAGTTCTGAAACAGATATACAATTGATACTATATATACAATTGGGCTTGTATATAATGTATGTACAGTTGGGCTTGTATACCGAACAAGGCATTGCCTTACTGAAAAAACCACAACTGAAGAAGGAATATTGTTAAGAACATTCCCTAAGTTCTCATTCCACAAGTTTTGTCTAATTTTATAAAAACTTGAATTTTACCATCCTGTTTGTGATCCTAATGCTTGTCACTTAAGCATGGTATCTCCTACTCAAGCTGTTACTGTTCATTGCCTTTTTCATTCTTCAGCAACACTGCCTTTAATTCTTGCTGAAGAGCAGGCATGCACAACACTGCCTCTCCTCACGCTCCTAGAGCTGTATCCGTGAGCTATGTTCCTCATTGTCTTTTGCTCAATATGCAATCACCAGTGAAAGTGCTCAAAGAGAAATGCTATGCAAAATCATCTGAAAATTTAGTTTTACCTGCAAAATTTGTCTGTCAGAAGGTATTGGGTATTAAGTAGTGGTTTATGTAGCCGCAAGTGTAGCACTAAGGATTAAAGTTGGGCAATGCTTGACTTGGTAAAATAAATTTGACAAACATTTGGGTAATATTTCTATTGTATACAATTCTTTTTCTGGGGTTATGTTTTTTCTCATTTAATCTGTGGCCTTTAAATGTGTCTATAAAGGGTTACTTCTAAAAGATGTAGTAAGTCTTTTTCTCAGTGGCATCAGAACGTTATAATGGTTGGTTTGTTGTTCTCTTATCTAAAGCACGTTTGCGAGGTGTCCATGATGGATTATTCACTGGACAAATAGATGCTGTAGACACCCTTAATGCTACCTACAGAGTGACTTTTGACAGGGCGGGTCTTGGAACACACACAATCCCAGATTACGAAGTTCTCGTAAGTATTAATGGCACATTTTAAAATAGTATGAAATAAAATATTAAAATCTACAATTTAATCAAAAGAAGAAAATTCAAAATATTATATCTAGGTAGTATTTCCGTAAAGTAGAAACAGACATCATATGCATGGGAAATTCCTGGGGAATGAGCTTCTGGTTATGGTTTTATAGAAGAGGATAACCCTCTATGATAAAAACATAATAGCTCAAACTGGAATAATTTATTAGACCTACTATTGTAGGTTATTATAATAGCCTAAGTTTAATATTAAGAAATGTAACAAGTAATGTAAGTTCCCAAAGAAGATTCTGCTAGAGGACCCTGACAGGATTCAAGAAAACCACAGTCCGAAAAGGCCTGTGGTAGTTGCAAGCAAGGATGATTAATTGATTTAACCTCATTTTGAAACTTTCTATGGTAATGAGGAACACCCACCTGTGGGGATATTGCTCTGGTCAGACAATTTGGGATTATTTCCTAGCTCATAGATTTTCCTACCAATTTATGAGCTCCAGGAATTGTTCTGCCAAACAGTCTGACCTAGACTGCAAGATTTTCAGAGGACCTTTTGTTCTTTTGTATCTTCTATAGTCTTGAATCTGCTAAGAGCCCATAATTAGTCTAGTCTCTCTCATGATCTGAGTTTGGAGCCTCTGCTGAACTCTGTGATTCATCCATGACTTGCCTGCAACTTGCCAATATAATTTTTGGATTAGAATTATTTGGTATGATGCCATAACCTTTTGAAAACTCTAGCAATGGAATACAATTTTAAAGTTCCTGCTAGCCCAAAGCATAATGTTAATCTTTTGACATTGCTGTGCTGGGTCATGGATGGGCTTGGCTAGATCATATTCCAGAAACAAATTACATGTTCCAAAAGATGTGTAAAATTCATGACAGCGGGAGTACTTCCCTCCTTTTCCTGTCCTAGAGTAACGAGCCTCATGAAACCATGCCAATTGCTGCCTTTGGACAGAAACAACGGCCTTCAAGGTTCTTTATGACCCCTCCCCGATTGCAATATACACCTTCACTCCAGTCTCCAATTACAGTAAGATACTTTTTTCATGTAATATTAATCACTGAAGTATTTCCTAATACATGCTGAAGCTTTTACCTTCAACAGCTGTTCAGATGAATTTTCTGAGGTTATTCAGCAAGATAAAAAATTAAACAAATCTTTCTGAAAATAAGCTATTAATTAAGTGTTCTTTGTTTTGTGTAGGACAGCGATCCTTTATTAGGACAGTCTTCATGGAAAACCAAAATTTCGGGCACAGACAGTGAAACACTAGGAGGCTTTCCAGTAGAATTCCTTATTCAAGTGGTAAGCATTAACCACAACTCTTTAATTTTGTTGTTTATTGTCCTTCTGTGTATATTCTGCCAACTCTTCCGAGCATCTGATGATTTATGAGAAAGATGGTGATATCCAAATTGCCTTTTGAGAAGATGCTAATAATATTTGGGTTTATTCACCTTCACCCCTTCTTAATTTTCTCACTTGTTCATAAGCTTTGAAATACGCTGCTCTTTAGACCACAGGAGGGGCTTCTGTCTCACAAAAGTGTCTTATTTTTCCCAGCTCTACCATTTGGCCTGAAAAAAGATGATATTTCTACCTGCAGGTTTAGGACTGTGTTAAGACTTTATTTAAAATATACTGGCATTCTGCAAAGAATATTTGGCCATCTATCTGTGTTATTGTATATTGTATAATGTTGTATTTTATATTATGTAATATCTACCCGTTTGGAGACAAAAAGCAGCACTCTTTTCCCTGAAAACGAAGATATATGTTACAGATAAGAAAACTATGTTCTTGTCTTCATCCTTATGGAGTAATTCCTCAGTGATTTTTGTACATGGGTTCAGAAGAGCACAGACAAGTAATGTTAGGAAGCTGAGATTCACTGAGTTGAAACTCATCAAAGCAAGATGAGTTCCATCAGCATGATGGAAGAATGTAATTGCTTCTGTTGCCTTACCTTAAGTTCCGTGATTCTTTACCAGTGGAAGCTGTTTTAAACCTGCCAAAGGAGATGGGAATGATCTGAGTTCAGAAGATGCATAACTAAGAAATTATATTGCTAGACGCTTCTGAAATTTTGAAGTGTATGTAATCAGTCAAAAGAATCAAGTTGTGTCCATAGCTCACATGAAATTGGTATTTCAGCCATTTAACATAAATAACTTTATTTGATATAATGCTCTCTTCAGTCTTTTAGACAAAACATACTGTATGAAACTAATTTTGAGAAAGGTGGTTTGGCATCTAGCTTAACGAAGTTTAAAATAGATATAATTGCTATAAGATTAGTTTTGTTAACAATTGAACACAAACGGTACTGTCTGTGCTGCTGAATTGTGTCTGCAGCTATCCTCAAGTCACCAAGAATGACTGATGAAACTGGGTAGCTAAGGTGTATTGAGCTTTGCAACTATTCAGTGTGTTAAGTTGATCTGTTTATGATATTGTTTCTGTACTTTAAACTTGAAAATGTATGATTTCTCAGTCACATTTGGTGGTATATTTTCACTCATTATAACGAAATCTGTGTTTTAAAAGTCCGGGTCTCTTGCTTGTGTTGCAAATGGTGGCATTTTAAAAAGATTATTGCTTGAAGATTTTTAAAAGATTTTGAGCAAAATCAAGCCACAGAGTTTTGGCTTTTATTTATGTGAGCAACTTGCTACTTTATGCAGGTTTTTGATGAAGAATCACAAGGCTTAAAAATACCCCAAAACCATTTCTTGAAGGACCATGCATTATTTTCAAGCATCTTAAGCATCTTCAACTTTTTTTATTAGAAGTTTAAAGATGGTACTGATATTTGGTGGTGTGAAATACAGGAGACTGTTGAATACTGATTATTGATTGCACTGCATCCACCAATCCAGATATATTTTTACATTAAAGGTGATTATTAAAGATGTTCTAGCCTTTCATATACACTGGTACAGTAAAAAGGTCAAAGCCTTCATTCTGATTTGATGCTGATTCAGGAAGTAAATGATGAGGAAATCTTTGATTCAGAGAACACTTTCTGAGCACTCTTGCCAGGCAATTGTTTATGATGCCATGAATGAACAATTTAATGGGAAATCTTTATTTTGGACAAAACAGAGAAAAAATGCAGTACATTTTGAATGAGGTTTCAACCCAGCCCCTTAGTTCTCTTTTTATGGGTTTGAAATTAACTTGGAACAAAAGGAAGTGTAGCCAAACTTCTGTGGAGACATTGACAAATAAATGTTAGGGTTATTCTCTTTATGTAAAACTTGCAGTTGTAAGCAAACACTGGGACTTGCAGCAACTATTTTAATCATAGTTCTACACCACTGAGTCTTGGTTTTTGTAAAGAATTTCATTATGTGAGGATGCTGAGGCACTGGAATGGGTTGGCCAAAGAAGTGGTGAATGCTCCACCTCTGGCAGTGTTCAAGACCAGGCTGGATGGAGCCTTGGGTGACACAGTTTAGTGCTAGGTGTCCCTGCCCATGGCAGGAAGTTGGAACTAGATGATCTTAAGGTCCTTTCCAACCCAGTCCATTCTGTGATTCTAAATCTTCCTATTAATTTCTACATGTGTACTTTTTGACATCAGAGACTGCTATTCTGTCTGGTTTTTACTATGGACAATCATGTATTAAAAGAAGAATGGCTCAAAAATTAACATTATGATACTGAGAATAAACCCAGCAATAAATAGAATCATAGAGTAGTTAGGGTTGGAAAGGACCTTCAGATCACCTAGTTTCAATCCCCCTGCCATGGGCAGGGGTGCCTCACACTAGGCCATGTTGCCCAAGGCTCTGTCCAACCTAACCTTGAACACTGCCAGGTATGGAGCATCTACCGCTTCTCTGAGCAACCTGTTCCAGTGCCTCACCACCCTCACAGTAAAGAACTTCTTCCTTATATCTAACCTGAACTTACACTGTTTAAGTTTGAACCCATTACCCCTTGTCCTATCACTACAGTCCCTGATGAAGAGTCCCTCTCCAGCATCTTTGTAGGCTCCCTTCAGAGAGTGGAAGGCTGCTTAAAACCAAAAAGGCTTTCATGCCTACATGCAATGTGCAGTGTAGCCTTAGGGGTTTCATATGCCATAATGTAGGTCAAAATCGATAGATTACATTCTTACATTCTAGTCAGTATTCAAATTTGGAGGATGCTTTTCCAAGTGACTTGCTACAGCTTGCCAGCCCTCCTCTTCGGGAAGGAACCAATCTAGGACAGACCAGCTTATCTGCAGGGTTGCTGCGTGTCCAGTAGAGGGAGCGTGCTAATGCAGAAAAGGGAATTGGTGTCTTACTGTGTGCTTTCCTTTGAAATGCCTGTGTTTGTAAGAATACGCAACTGACTAAAAAATGCAATCTAAAGTGTGAGTCTGAGCGTACTGGTTGGGTTGTTCCTTCACCTCTTTTAATGTGGAAAAGCATCTTACTGAAAACTCATTTCCAGTTTAATGGGAACTACAAATTATAACATAAACAAGATGATTTGTGCTGAAAATAGAGCTGTTAGCCAAGAATTTCTCAAGGAAGATAAAACTGAGCTAAACTATTCACTGATGGTACTGGCAAATGAAAATGCAAATCTGTTTAATAAAATGTGCCAATAAGAGAAAGTTGGTAGACATCATAGACACAGTGGAAGGTCAGAGTTTCTTGTAGAAAGAATCAGATTGTATTGATCACTGGAGTGTATCTGGGAATAGGATGACTGTAATATAAAATCTAAGCTCATGAACTAGAGAACTAGGGCCCTGCATCCTGGAATATGTCTGGACATCAAAACAGAAGTTAGGCACCAAATATTTTTCAAGTTTTGGAGACAAATAATATATTCTGCAGGAAATTGGGGGCTCACCAGCTTCATGAAGGAGAAGGACTTAGACATGTTAGGCAGCTGCTGGATGGTGATAACAACAGAGCTTGATAAGGAACTTTTTTAGGGTTTTCATGTCGCTGCAAAAATTGAAGCGCTGGCTCAGCACAGGCATGGGGAGAGAGCAGAAAGACAGAAATGAGCAGCTAGAACTGGAAGAGTGATAGATAGCCCAACCAGTATTGCCCGTGTGTGTCTGACCATGCCGTCCATTCGTAAGATGCATCTGGCAAAGTATTTGTGGTAGTTTTGATGCAGTTTTACAGGCTTAGTTTACAGGTCTCTCATTTGGAATACTGGGAAGATGGCAGTGAATGGAAAAAAGGTACAGGAAGATACACAAATTTAGGAGATCAAGAGCCTTTTACGGGAGAGGAGACTGGAAAGACTTGGGTTGTGATTAGTCTGGTGAAAGAACAGTGCAGAAGAGATGCTTTTACTGTCTCTGAATAAACAGGGATAAATAAAGAGGGAGGGCCTATATTTAGATGAAAAACTCTGGCAGAGCAAACTACTGTGAACAAGAATGTGTTTAATGTGGAAACTCCAAGAATATTCATAATTAGCTGAAAGAGGTCTTGGAATAATCTTCCATTAGGATTTGTGAGGGCAAGAATCCTTGGCTGCATTAGGACTGAACTTGAAAATCAATAAAGGGGATTATATGCAAGCAGATATATGTTGAACTGGGAATCCTTATTTTTCCCAGTCACATGTTCCACTGCTAGGATGCAGTTATCCCCTATGAAATTTATGAAACCTGAAATCTTGGCTCTGTAACGTCAGTAATAAAACTGTTACTGGTTGTAGTGGAGCTAGGATTTCTCTCAGGGCCCTAGAGAGTATGAATAGTTTCAGGAGTTACGTGTGTGTTGAGAGCACTTCCTGTGATTTCCACTTCAGCCTGTGAGGTCCCAAAGGCAGGAGAAACAGTGTATTCCCATTATGAAAGAGGGAAATGGAAAGCCCAGAGTTGTTTGGTATAAAATAGATCCAATCTCTATACCAGGTTTAACTGCAAGAGTGTACACAAAGGGCTGGTGCTCGGTCAAGGGCACAGCTGAGAACAGGCTGAGAACTGTGTGAAAAAAGGTATGGTGAGCTGAGTGATATTAATTGTAGTACTTGATTATAATAGCCTTCACTTTCCTTCAGGCTGCAGAAGAAGAGTCTTGATTCTTCAGCCTCTAGCTGGCCATAAATTATATTAGTCTTCCCATAGGGATTTTCAGGTGATGGATTTTAGCATTCTCCAATCTAGGACACTTGAAAATGCTTTAAAAATCTCTGGAAAATCCATCATTTCATTTTAATTAATTTTTATTTCTACATCTTAACTTGATAAGCAACTGAGAAATATAATATCAAATGATGAAAGAAACACATTTTATTATCTTGAATTTCTGTGGCATTTCTAGACTGCTTAAGGACCTATTAATTCTAAAAATAGTTCCTTTGTTTTAGACCAGGTTATCGAAAATCCTTATGATCAAGAAGGAACACATCAAGCAATTGAGAGAGATGAATACAGAAGCAGAAAAGCTGGTGAGAATGTTCTCTTTTCAGTTCTTAAAGCAGGATATGCTTTAACAGCAAATGAAAATAGATATAATTAAAACTAGAGTCTAGATAAAAATCTGTATTTTACTGCTTTGTATAATGTGAAAATATGTTTTTTAAAGACAAGTCAGAGGTCAGTTGTTTCAAATATGATTCTCCTTTGAAAGCATTATGCTTTGGAAACTGATGAATGTTAACATCAGTAATGTCAACATGTAAGTTGTCACATACAGAAAGGAAATACTATGCACTTTGAGACTCTTGGGTACAAGTTTATATGGCAAGACATTCATCATAATTTTATTTTGTGGATAGTAGATATTTATTTAGCTTTATGGCCAAAACAATATCTCAGTTCAGAGATTTTTCTATATAAAGCTCTGAGTGCCCTTCACAGGTATTTAAAATGACAATACCAGAGCAGCTAGAGTATAATTAGCAGCAGCAGAATAGTTTTTTCTTGCTAGGCTTAATCTAATCATCAGTCAGTAAATCAAAATGATAAGAATGCCTCTCCTACCACCCATGGCTATCAATCAACTTGAAAGTGGAAAGCTATCAGTCTCAACCTTCTGCTAGCATCCATTCAGACAGCTGTCTCTAAAACGTGCAGACTGAAGGCTGAATGTTTGTGGAGAGGAAGAGGAGGCCTTTTTATGTATCAAAACCAAAAAGCTGATTATTTTTTTTCATGTAACATACTTGAAGGATTTGATTTACTGTGGTAAGATTTCCCTCTTTGTCCCTTCAGTGATCATGTGCACATGTGCCTTTTTACTCTGCTTCCTACTGCCTCATCCCTAGGTCTCTGTAATTTTCTTCTTTTGTGCTGTGATGCTGCTCTTCAAAATCCTGTTATCACTTCAGGTGCTACATTATTTTTTTCCTGTGCATAAAATGTTTTGTCTTTTAATTTTGCATATTAATAATAGGTATAAAAAAGAAGCAAGATTAAAACATACCATTGCAACCTATAACTCTTAACTGCAAAATTACCAACTTTTCATAAAAGAAACTAAAAACCTTTTTGTTTTTAGTGAGATACTAGGACTTTTGCATAGGTAAGGAAATTCAAAGGAATGACGGTAGACTTCCTCTGACAAGAATCCGGATATTGCGTCACTCAGCTACTAAGCCACAAATTAACTGTGGTGTTGTTTTCCTTGATATTCCAAAAAATGGAAAGAACAAAAAAGCAACAGGGAAGAAGGGGATCTATAAATAAATATCAAATCTGATCTATTTCAGCTCAGTTGTAGCCTGCATAAGGACTTTGAGATACTTTTGAAATTCTTCCCTCGCACTGTTTCCTTTGTAAACCAGCAGTCGTAAGGCAACCTCCACTGCTATTCAAGGCTGTCCTGATAAAAATAGAAGACGTGATACCTTCCTATTGGGCTGTATTCTTAGCCTGTCTTCTAATCCTCTTTGTCCCTTGGAAATCCCATCTACGTTTGTGCCACTGAGTATCTCCTTTAAATCGCTTGTTTCTCCTTCAAAATGTATCTCCTTTGAACAAGAATCTTTTTCTGGCACCCATCCACTTGAACTTCAGTAACATATATGAACATGAATAAAATAGTATCCTCCAAGCTGATTCAGGTGAAATTTCATTGTCAGACATTGATAATAATTCATACAATTATGATTTGATAATTGTTAGCATAACAGCACTGTTTGGTTCTGAACAATCTTTTTGTGGGGGCATTTTTTTAATGGCTGATCCAACATAGAAATAAATGGAACTGACCAAAATCAGAACTGAACATAGTCTGTTATTATCTGGCAGTAAAAGTAAATATACATGAGGCAGTGGATGCCTTCCAGGGAACTATTAATACATACAACTGCACATTTTCCACTTCATTTTTTTGAAATGAAAGCTTATTAATGGTAAAGCATCTTGACATCACTGTACTAGTCTTGGTTGCAGGCTACAAACAAGTTTCCATGTACATAATACAATATGCACCTTTCTGATAGCCATTTGGATGAACAAATAGAAATATACCTCTATATCAAAAGATATAAATATACAGTATTGCATTAACTTTAATAGGCTTTGTATTTTCCACAGAAATCCTATTCTATGCCAATAGGCATTGAGTTTCAGAGGCGATACGCAACTATTGTTCTAGATCTAGAACAACTGAACAAAGACTTAAATAAAGTTTTGCATAAAGTTCAACAGTATTGTTATGAGGTAAGATTTTGCTGGAATCTGTATGTATTTGTTGGATTTGCTTAACCTAAGTACCAAAAAAAGTCAGACTTTCCTGGGAATAAAGTATACATAAGGGTCACTTTGAAATTAAACTAGCAGTAGCTGTATTGGATTCCTTCTTTCTCTATGTCTCTGCCTTTGTTTTACCTGAATGCACTTTTGCTGATGCCAGTGGCCAGTTTTGAAATGCATACTTACACATAAATGAAGAAAAAAATACTGTGTACTATACACCTGTGAACCCTCTCTTAAATCGTCACTTCACACATACATCAAATGCAAAGGTGATCTTTACTCTTAATTTCTCTTTGTTGTATCTGTGCAGCTTGCTCCTGACCAAGGCCTCCAGCCTGCTGACCAGCCAACAGATCTGAGGCGTAGGTGCGAAGAGGAGGCTCAGGAGATTGTCAGGCAAGCAAATTCCTCAACAACAGGACAGCTTTGTGTTGAGAGTGAAAACTTAACTGATCTTATCTCTAGACTTACAGCAATATTACTGCAAATTAAGGTAAAATGTTTGCAAAAAATAGTTTCTCCCATAAATTACGTAGCATTAAAGCTCTGACAGCTTCTTTGTGCCGAACTGTGAGAGCGCTTTTTGTTTTCTTTTCCTACAGTGTCTAGCAGAAGGAGGTGATCTGAATTCCTTTGAATTTAAATCACTAACAGATTCATTAAATGACATTAAGAATTCAATAGACTACTCAAATATCAGGTATTACTTTTTAATATTTAATACTTAATTACACATTTTGTGCCAGCAGGCCATTCTTACTGTATTTTAGAGATGAACATTGATTATAATTAAGATCTTTAATCTGGTAACTTATAGGAATTGTCCCATTTAATAGAGGGTTTCTTAAAGGGAGTGTAAAATTAGCAGTTTTCTGTTTGAACCTATCAGCGAAGTAACCTGAGTAGAAAAAAAAAGTGCAGAATTGATGCAACAAGTAGACTTTCATGTTCTTCAGTCACTTATGACAACTCATAAGTTATTTTGGAACGCTTTCAGACTTTGAAATCCCACTAGTAAGTTCTTTAAACCACAGAACAGTACATTTTCAGTATTCTTTTTGCATTGTTACTCAACCTCTTATCTGTAAATACCAAAAGCTGGCATATGAGACAATTACAGCTTCTGACTAGCTTCCATTAGCAATATTCTAAATGAAGAAACAAAAGAACAGCCATGTTGTGCCAGATCAAAGGCCCATCTACTCTAGATGGGCTGTTTTTCAGCAGTTGCCACAAGCAGGTGCCTAAGGAAGCACTGTAAAAATAGCAAGAATGTGGCGATACTTGTCTGGAGCACACTGCAGCCTCCAGCAGGAGTGACCAGGATTTTGTATGTTTAATTATAATGCCACTAAATTACCCAATTTGGAAAATTATATCTAAATGCTAAGTACTTCCTTATACTCTCCATACTCGCATTGCTACATAATAATGGGAGGCTGCACACATGAATTACTGGGTTTGGTTTTGTTTGCAAAAGATAGTAAGATGGCCTTTTCGTTTAAGAATAATTCCTGAGAAATGCTGTTTTCTAGCATTTTTCAGTAGTAAAAACAAAGTTTCTCTATAATCAACACTGCAAATTGCACATTGGAATGGATTCAGCCAAAGGTTGAGCTACACTGTGAAGGTGATGATGTTTCCATTTCATTGCACTTATCTTGGGCATTTTAGCATCCTTCATAATATTTTTATTTAAACAACTGGCCATGTTAAAGTCATCTTTTAGGTACCCAAGTCAGTAACTCTGCTGATTTCACGCAGCTGTTTGTACAAACAATGTTTTTACATATATCTCTATCAGGTTGCATTAGTGTGTACTGCTCTTAATTCACCTGAATTTTTGTATTGGGTGTGTTCAGACCTTGACTTTCACTGTGGAAATATTCAGATACCACTCTTAAGTATGGGGTTTAACACTTTCTTTTCTTCCTCCTTCTTCTTTTCTTCCTGTAGTTGTTTTCAGAATAACGTTGAGATCCATGTTGCACATATTCAGAGTGGTCTGAGCCAGATGGGAAATCTACATGCTTTTGCAGCTAATAACACCAACAGAGACTGAATGTTTTCCTTCAAGTGTACAGCAAGTTCTGGAAAATCCTCTTCCTTTATATAGGCTTCACCAAATATCCTAACTGCCAGAAGATAAGGGAAACAAAAACCTCTCACAAAGGACCCTTTAAAATATATTCTATCTGCTTCTTAAGAAAACCAGCATTACTGGCCAGCATTACGTTAGATTTATCCGTTTGTTATTCACACATACAGTAGTTTTGCTAACTGGTAATCTCTTAGTAATTGCATTTATTATAATAAACTTGAGGACATACTTTCTTATAATTTGAACTTAAATTCAAATTAAATTGAATTTAAGTTTTTAAAAGTTCAGATGACTTCTGTGCACCTCTTGCTGTTGACTCTCCTGGTATGTTAGAAGTGACAAAGAGGAAATGGCTCACATTAGTAGCCACATGGCAGGTCTTTGTTACGTAAAGCTACGCTTCTGTGTGAGTATGAGAGGTGCCATTTCAGCCTTTGGGTAATGTGGGTACAAGGAAAGCTGTGTTCCCCATCTAAAGAAGCAGCAGCAGGATACAGAACAGACAGCAAAGAGAAGCTGTAAACCTGAGGATGCTGGGCAGGTCTATCGATCAGTCAGTGACTTGTTGGAACTTTTAATTTATCGTAACTTATAGAAGGAGTCTGATGAAGGAATGTAAAAAATGTAACAGATAACTCTCCAGGAAGAGATTGGGGACGGCTTTTTACCCTTCACAGGGGGCAAAGTAAGTGCTTTAGCTGGTATTTTCTATAAATGACTCGTTAAACGTACTGGTTTTCCAAATTTGTTTGTTTTGCACAATTTTTAAAGGAGATGACTGGTTATCCACCACCACCACCAGACACAGAAATACAAAGACTTTTATAATTAAAGATAACCAGAGCAGTAAACTGCAAAAAGGAAAAGTGACAACCTGCCTACAGAGTACCTTTTGGAATGTTGATCTTGTAAAAAGTGTGCATTGGTTTGTTTAAATAGTCTTGTAAAGCTTCTGTGTAATAAACTGTTTCCAGATACGGATTTTCGGAGATAGCTGTAGAGATGGTTTTTTGATTCTTTTAGATGCCTCATTAAATGAGGTCTTTTATATGTTAATGTATAAAGAATATGTAAACAGGATTATTTTCAATTTTAAAATTTTGTATAGTTTAAAAATGCTTCTGTATTCTGTGTTGGTATCGTGCCACTGCAAAACTTTAGTGCAGAGTTTCTATTTAGCTAAACTTGTTCTGTTAATTAAGAGAAATGCATAAATCTTTTATTCTCAGTGAAATTTGTAACTGAATAAATTGACCTATGAGAGTTGATATATTTCACAAAAATGCAAGCTTTTTTTGCAGATGGTCTCGGGTCATTTTTTTTTTTAGAGAAGTTAAATTTAATTGCTGAGAATGAAATGTTATGAGGACAAGGGGAGTAGCTGTGTTTAACGGTACTTAGGAACTTTGCAAGGGATGTTGCAAAATAAGGCTAAACACTAATTTTGCCAAGCTACCTATGGAAATTCACCTCTTGTAACACAATAGAACACTGGGGCTGCCTGCAATTGCTTTTGTAATTATGTTACCCATCATTCTGTGGTGTTACCCTCTGGTAAAGAAGGTAAGCAGGTCACCTCCCACCACCCTTTTTATGTGCACAGAGAAAGGTGCCAGAGCCTAACTTCAGGTGTGTAGGTTTAGTATCCTGCCAGTTTGGGGAGTGATGCTGCTGGGAACCTGCTTTTCATGATAAGCTTATGTCTTACTGGATACAGACTACATCGTAATGACCACCACACTCTAATGGTAACCCTGATCCTGTAGGTATGACAGGTTTTACATGTGGATTCTTAAATGAATCCAGGAATTCCAGCATGTTTTGTGGTGGTGTTCTTAATCACTGCAGGTCAGTATCATAGAGTAATAGAATGGTCAGGGTTGGAAAGGACCTTAAGATCATCAAGTTCCAACAATATAAGGAAGGTAGGTAATTTGTGATAAGCATATCCAGGTACCATGTACATTCACATGTCATTTGGCCAACTCGTGCATGCAGTGTGAATATTCATGCATCTTCAAGAGGCTGCGTTTCTCCTTGGTTACTGGCATGTTGGTCAGAGCTAATGTTGAGTTTTGATCAAATACACTTAACAGATGACTGTTTCTGCTGAATGTGGCTTAAGCATAGCAGGGATCTCAAGAACTCACTGCAACTACTGTAGCGCACTTCAAGCCTGCAGAAGCAGAACAGGTTAGTTTGGTTTCTTAGTTGGTAACTTGAATTTACCCTGTGCCCCCAAGAAATGATCATCTCATTCTCTGCCTCCTCCTGTGCATGCTTCTTAACCCCTACAAAACAACTCCTTAGGTACCCATGCCCACTTTGTGGGCAGATGAACTTGATTTGTTTGCTGGGTTTTACTTCATGTTTTAAGGGCAGCTCTGTTTTTGGAGGGAGAAGGTTAATCAGCAATCCTGCAGTGGTACTTACCCCTCAAAGCCCGCAGTTTAACCACAGTTCAGTGTCCCAGATGTTGCAAGCCCAGGTACGTTATGGTGTGACACAGAGGATTCTGTATATCGGTAACCTTATTCTGTGGGGCAGGATTCTCAATGCAGGGTATTCCTGCCACCAGTGCACAGGTCGTGTGTTCTGCACTTCCAAGCCTCATGGCATTCTGTAACTGGAGTCTTACAACTTGCTGTGAAGTACTGCTCTGCAGGCAGGCAGGAACTGGCCTTACCCATACAGCCTTCCTAAATAAACTGCCTGAATTACTGGACAGGCTTCTGCTACTGCTGATTCTGGGGCTCTCAGTGCAGACATCCAGCCCACTACTGATCACAGCAACAGCTTCTAAGTGTGCGTAGTCTCCAGTATTCTAATTCAGAGCTAAAGCACCTTTAAGGTGTTGACAAAATACTACTACTTTCTGTCATTTAACAGAAACTTAATTTAACACTTAAGCTTGGCTTAAGTGGCAGAATTGAGGCTTTTGTCTCAGCAAGACAATGATGTGAGGGTTTGCATTTTGTATGACTTAAGCCATAAATTCACGTTCTCATTCAGGGGTGGTGGGGGGGTGGTTGTCTAGAGCAGATCTGAAGCAAATACCAACACAGTTTAAGGCATTTTTTGTAACCTGTCCTGCAGGCACCTCAGGTCTCTTACGCATGGACTCCAGACGTGGCTCTCCAGGACCTGGGAAGAGAACCTGCAGCTGGGGTATCTACAAGCATCTGCTCCCTACCCCACCTTGACCAGGGTAAGAAGCCCTGACCCTACCCCAGGTTCACGCACAGGCTTACACAGAGAGCAAAAATGTAAACATTTATTATTGGGTTTTCTTCCCCTCAGTCAAAATATCCCTGTTGTCCATCCCACTCTTAAGACCAGCTCCCACCCCCAAAGCACAGTGGATTCGGTTATCTTGTTTGCCTAAAAAAGATAAAATAGAAATACAAAACGTGTTGATGGAAGTCTTTAAATACGGTGTAAAACTATGCCCTCAGCTGACGGACCTGACCCGTATCTCTCTTAAATAAATAGGTGAAATCAGTTACCACCGGATAAAGTGCACAGTCGCAGGGCAGGGGTGAGGTAGCGCGGTCTATGCCCGCTCCCCGCCCGAGCAGCGCAGCCCAGGATGGGGTCTGGCGGGGGAGAGCTTCGCTTCAAGCCCGGGGCTGTAGCTTTAACCCCCGACTCGAGCGCTCAGAGAGCTCGGAAGGCGCCGAGCGCGTTCTCCTCCCACTCCGAGCCCGACTCGGAGTAGCCGCTGGTGTCCTCTGCGTCCGACACGGGCGAGTACTGCGGGTAGGGCCCGGCCGCCGGAGACCCCGTGAAGGAGGCGGCCTCGGCCCCGCCGGGCTGGAAACCGCCGAAGCCGGGGCCGGGCGGGAAGGCGGCGGCCGGCGGCCACTCGTAGGGGGCCGATCCCTCCTCCTTGAGCGGGAGGAGCTGCGCCGCGCCGGCAGCCCAGCGGA
>JAOEHY010004687.1:0-14473 GCA_025447955.1 Psilopsiagon aurifrons | reverse complement strand
CTTTGGAAGCGGCTCTTGGCAGCTATGAAAGAAAGGTTTCCGTACAAGGACGATGTTATGAGTCGTTCGGCCAAGTGCGACTACCTGCGGGAGGAGGTCGGCGGGAGGATAGCGGACAGGGTGTTCGACATCCCCAGGACACAGTTCCATGTCCTTTTTATGCTGAGGACACCAGAACTGCACACAATACTCCAAGTGAGGTCTTTCGAGAGCAGAGGAGAGGGGCAGGATCACCTCCCTCGACCTGCTGGTCACACTCCATTTGATGCAGCCCAGGATATGGTTGGCTTTCTGGGTTGCAAGCACACACTGAAGCCGGCTCATGCTCAGTTTCTCATCGACCAGCAATCCCAAATCCTTCTCTTCAGGGCTGCTCTGAATCTCTCCTCTGCCCAGCCTGTAGCAGTGCTGGGATTGCTCCAACCCAGGTGTAGGACCTTGCACTTGTCATGATTAAACTTCATAAGGTTGGCATCAGCCCACCTCACAAGCCCTTCAAGGTCCCTCTGGAACACAGCTCTTACATGTCTTACTCTTTAATGGCTGCAGATCAGCACCATAGCAGCATGCTCAACATGTGCCACCATGACTTTATGTCTTTAAAAACACGGTTTATAACCTCTTTTCCTTCTGAAGTTTCTGCTTGCTTCACATGTATTGCCATGCACCTGGGAAGCAGGAGCAGGGACCTTTTCTCTGAGGGCCCCCTAAGACTCACATCCCTCACCTGCAACGGAGTCCTCAGCCCAGTACTGGGCCAAGCATGTGAAAACACTGTGTATTACAGCACCTGTCTGCAAGTAGCTAAGCCACCGATGTCTCCTGGACCTGTGATATCTACTATCTCTACAGATACCTTTTACCAGCTGACATGTTCAGCATGTTGCTTATTTTCCCTGCTAAACTGAGTCGTCAGCCTAGAGATGAAAGGGGTAAAATTTATATAGTAAAAAAACAGAACAAAGACTGCTAATGTGCCAAAGACATCATGACATTTTAAATGAGATGATTATTTTTAAATATTGTGCCTTGGTGCATTTATATTGAGCTATGATCTGCTATAGAATCATGGATCTGTTGGTGCTCTCTGAAAAATGTTCTTGATCAGCCAAGAACTGTAAACATGTTTTCTTACAAGTTTGTTTATATCACAGAGTGCTAAGCTGGAAATGGTGGAAAGAAACAACCAGCATCATTAAAAAGTGTTCAAAAGAAGCTATATTTTCTCTTGTAGTCTAAAATGTCCATTACCTGATACAAATACCAAAAGGCCAAGGTCTTCATGGATGGTTTTATAAAGTTATGTTTAAGTATCTGAAATCAAGCAAAATGTTCAACAAATCTGGAAAGGGAAAGGGAGCTGAAGTCAGTTTAAGTACTCAAGTTTGCAAACTTCAGGCTTTAACTGTTGCATCTTGCAGTCTGAAAAAAAAAAATCACCAAATTTTTCCTCAAAATGAGTGAAGCATTTTCAATCAGTAGAAGTTCTGAAACAATTTCTGACTTTCAGTATTTGACAAATAATACCAAACACATGGTAAATAATGATACTACTTGTATTTTCTTTTTTTTTTTTTTCATCACAAAGGCACCAACTGTAACAAGGAGAAACAGGTATGGCAGGCATTATATGGATACCTATAATCTGTACTCCCCCTCCTTAAAAAGCTTGAGTGCTTCAATTATATAGGTACCTATACCAAAATATATAATTATCAAATATAGCTTAAAAAATCAAACCATTTTAATTTACAGAAATAAAAAATTTACCAGGGAAAGAATAAAGGTGCAAATAAACTCAAATCTGGAAAGCAGTCTGTATCTCCATAGTAGTGTTGAAAGCTAACTTTGATATCACTATAATTCCTGCCCGAGGATATACTTCTGAAAACTTTTCCAAAAGAACACTTCTTTTCAAAAAGCAATGTTTCCTTTCTGTGTCGCAGATTCTATTTTCTGTGACTAACAAGTTCATTCAATTACAAAGACTCATTCAGCAGCACTAAATATTATAACTCAGGTTGCAGCATGAGCTGTTAACAAACACCTCAGCATGAGAGCAAGAGGCTCGGAGCCCATCACCAAAATTCAATTGCATAACACAGGGACAGCAGCTGGTTGCAGGTGTAACCTTCTTTCACTTGATGACTCATTTCATTGACTCATTTTAATTATTTTAATGACTCATTGTGATGATGTCACCAGCAACATCCAGCAACATAAATTCAGTTTGTTCTGTCAGCAACATACAGATATCAGCTAAATGCTGCAGAGAGAACCAAACAACATAAGCAGCTAAAATGAAATAAAATCTTTCTCTTTTTTTGACAAACACATAAAATCAGTTTTGCTGGGATGCATGGGGTCTGATTGGACCTATATATGCGTATCCTATTGATTTATTACTTGGATCAGTAGCTGTCAGATTATTGCTGGTTTAATTTCTGCTTATATGAGTATCAGAGTGACACAAAAGCCAAATGTTCTGTCAGAAAATGGTTTTCTGAAACATCTTTTCCCTGCTTTATTTGCTGTAAATTGAAAAAAGCACCTTATTCACAAGAGAATTAGTTAATTAGTGTGACTACACGGGGACCATTATCCAGATGGATTGCTTTTCCCTTTTTATTCCATGGCTGCAGCCAAAAACCAGCTGGAAAGGTATCATTCAGGATGAGTCCACATCTTCCAGGAGCCAAATGCAGTGTAAAGGACTTCATGAGTGACCTTAAACCTCATTACCACCAACTACTCTTGGTAAACAACTTCTTGATGAGATGATGGCTCTGGTATTTTGATTAGTTTTCACAGAACCATAGAATCACAGAATGGTTTCGGTTAGAAGGGACCTTAAAGATTGCTTAATTCCATCCCCCCTCTGAAGGCAGAGACACCTTCTACTAGACCAGATTGCTCAAAGCCCCATCCAACCTGGCTTTGAACACTTCCAGGGATGGGGCAGCCACAGCTTCTCTGGGCAACCTGTGCCAGCACCTCACAACTCTCATACTAAAGAATTTCTTTCTAATATCTAATCTAACTCTACCCTCTTCCAGTGTAAATCCATTCCCCCTTGTCCTACCTCTACATATCATTGTAAAAAGTCCTTCTTCGTATTTCTTGTAGTCTTCCTTTAGCTACTGGGAGGCCACTCTAAGGTCTCCCCTGAGTCTTCTTTTCTTCAGGCTGAACAATCTTCACCCTCTCAGCCTGTCTTCATAGGAGAGGTGCTCAATAAATATTTGTCAGTAAAAGTTGAATTCCCCTAGAAGAACAGTTCAAGGTGGTTAGGAGGAAGATGTTTTCAACATCACCAAAAAAAAAAAATCTAGTGAAGCAACCAAAGTGATTTTTATTCAATTAAGGATACATAGCTGAATTTTAACCTGATCTGTCTGCTATTACTACAGTGGAAAACATTTCAATCAGAACTAATAGAGATTTAATTCTAGCCTTTGTATAAACATTCAGAAGTATTAAATCACTATTTAAAGGTGAGCAAAAAAAGCCACAAGCTCCTGAAACACCATCCGCAATGCCCAGAAGGCAATAATTAGGCGTTGTCTACTCGCTGTTTTGCCAGTACATCCATAAATCTTGAGGCTTAAGCATTGGATCTACACTGCACTTATGGAAAAGCTTGAACAGCCCCACAGAAAATGCTGTATCACACCAAGTAAACAGGCAGCCAGCTGAGAAAGGATATTAAACACTTATTCAAGGAGCAGTATAGGCTGTATTTCAGATCTCAAATAATTACAGTTACTTTCATTTGTGGTGCTGTTCTAAAAAGTTCAGTTAATTCAGAGGGAATGGTTTGCTCTGTGTTAAAGGGTGGAGACAACTTAAAAGACAGAATTGTTCCAAGCTTGGCTTTTTTTGAGTTACCGTAAAGCTTAGGTTTATTATGCTGTGACTACAGTATAAGAATTTGAGCGTTCTTACAGATTCCACTAAGTCCTTTATATTTTAATAGTCTCTGGCACATATTGATTTCTTAATTTATTTTATTTGCATTAACTAGTCCACAGTCTAGAGAGAAATACACGGATAGGGAGAAAACAGGAAAACCTGTTCAAACCTTTCCCTCATAAGCCCTTTGTGGTTCAAAAGTAATTTAGTAGAATCTGGAGAGAAAACAGAAGGTCACTCACACAGACCCACATCTTAACAGGGCTGCTGGAGCCTTAGTAGTTGTATGCATGGCTGTCAGAAACCACAGATTATGCATACCTTGTAACTTAAATAACTGAGACAAAAGAATATTTGACTGTGTCTTACAGTCTTATACAGCTATTTAAAGAGATTAGAGATATATTAAAATCAATATTAGTCGTGTGCACCCAGGGACCTCTCTCTGCAGTTTCAGGGGAGACTAGTTTCCTCCACCTTGTTACAGCCTGTTTGTTCCTGTCCTGTGCAGATCCAATAGAAAAACAAAGCATGAAGATTTCAATCAAGGTGAGGATAAATTCCATTCAAATGCAACAAATTCATCACACTGAGTGAAATAACCTGTGTCACATGAAAATGTCAAAAAAATTTCACTGTGGTCTGAGTCCTATATCAGTAGCATTTGCAAGAACTGCTGGTTAGACTATACCCACCCACTCATGCTTCCCCATGCAGCTCAGTTGTCTTCTCCTGTCATTAAGGTTAACTCCAAAGTTACCCACTAGTCCTCATCCACAGCTCATTCCCAATTTGACTCCCACCATCCTGTCAGCCTGAGCTTCGAGTTCATTAATGCTGGGCTGCTGGGTACAAATCTTTGCCTGGTCCCAGTCTTTGCAGAGCTCCCCTCTGCGTTCCATTGTTTCCAAGAACAAGTCTGAATGATTCGCTGGGCAGCTGCCCACTTTCAACAGATCAAAACCAATCAGTGCTTGCTGGCTTTGCATTTGGCCCTTTTGAGGCCCCAGTTTTTTGGCTGGGGCGCACAGATGCAGAGGTTGTGCAGAGCAACCCCCAATAAACCTCTAAAAGGGAGCCCATCAGACCTCCTAGTAATGGGCCAGCAGAGCAAACAGCTGCTGCGTTTGATATTAAGTGGGGAGAAACAGTGCATGTCTTCCAGATTGACTAAGGCAGCTTGAAGATTGGCCTTCAGCTGAACAAGCAGTTCTTGTTTTCACCCAATCTCACATGAGTTACCTCAGCATTGTCATGGGGAGCAACACAGGCAGCACAGCTTGCCGGGTGTCATGCTGGCTTCAGGTAGATCTTGCTGCTGCTGCATTGAACCCCTCTCTCTCAACCCACATCCTTCCCCAAGGAAGTATGGTCTCATCCACATCTCAGATTTTTCACTCCTCCATTTCCCAGGTTTGCTTTCATCTTCTGTAATCCAAAGATTTGCTTGGTGCCATAAATTTTACCCCTGAACTTCTCTTCCTGGCCCCAGGTCCTCCTACATACCTGGCCACCATGGTAAATGTCTGAAAATCAATAAAATATATCATTTAAGTCACCAGGGAAAAAAAATAGCAAAATCATGAGTTAATGTGGCTGCAGTAGGGCTGAGGGTTAGACCAGGAATCTGTAATCACGATTGATTTTAACAATGCTCTGAAAAATACGGGGTTTGATACACTTAAATGAAAAATTAATCTCAACCAAGGAGAAGCATGGCAAGCCTGTGGCTACGCAGTGACACAGAAATGGAGCTGGCTGAATTGGAGTGAAGGTTTAAGCACTGACCAGTAATTTATCAGCCACCAGGTCGCTTGTGGTTCAGGAAAAAGAGAGAATGGAGTAAAGCTTCTTAGAATTTCTAGCATGTTGTTTGAACTATACTTTTCTATTTAACCACTGTTTCTCTGCTCTGCTTTTGTTTTAAGCTAGATTTGGATGGAAAGGACAAAGACCTCTAGCCACCTTCTGCAGCAACAAGAAGGCTGTTTTGAAGCCTGTAAGAATTTGAGAAACCTGGGGAGATTCAAGCTATTGCAAATATTCCTGTACTATAAGTCAGATCCCAAAACATCACTTCATAGGTTTAAAAGCATAAATATTTTTTAAAAATAATTAGCTTTCAATCTATTTATCTTCTGAAATTTGAACACTGAGTCAAGCTACTTTTTCAAGTAGCATATATCAATCAATTCCATGGTTTAAGACTTTAGAAACAATCATCACAAGATTACAAGGCCGGGAGTTCTCAGTTCTAATGCGAATACAAACCAGCCAACATAATGGCGCTTTTGTCTTCTTTCCTCTACTCTGATCAAGTTGTGTGGGGGGGGAAAAAAAAACCAAAACAAACCAAACCCAAGAACAGGGTAAAGTCCTTATTTCAAATAAAAAACTCTTATTTGATCTCCTGGAGCCAGACTTTCATCTCAGGAATTGTTATAACATGGCCATAGCCAAGAATTATACCCAGTTACTGTCCAACTGATCCAGCATCCCCTTGATAGCAAACCCATGAGATCCAGTATAAACCAGCATCCAGGACTATGAAAGGATTCCTGGGAAAACCCTAAGTAGTCAACTCTGTTATAGATAAGGAATGCGGTTAAAGAAAACAGAAGTATAACAGATGCACCCAATATTGTACTTTTCTTCCTAGAGCTTTTCTGTATCATTCCAAATTAAACAATTCATATATTATTTTTTTCCTCGTGCACACCCTGTTCACAAACACATATTGCATTTGTCATCTCTTCCAGTTTCCATGCTGCCTCTGGAGTTGCTGAAGACTCGCATCTTCACCTTTCTGATATTTCCCGATGTCTAGTATACTTCACACATCTGTTTATCCAGGGTAACAGATGTTGCTGCTCAGTGAGGACAACAGTCTGTGTGTTTAGGCTAGGAAGTGCAGAAAAAGCATTTAGAGTTAGTTTCTGCGTTTTCTCAGTAGACATTTCAACAACATAGATTCCATAAATAAAGTGCACTTCCAGTGCATGTGCCCAGGGTTTACAAAGCAGACCAAACTGCAATGATCATTCTTGTTGCTCAAGAGAGCAAAAGGCAGCATCTTTCTCATACATATATAAAAAAAAAATTAAGGCTTTAGCCCTCAAGTGCTCATTAAGTGTATGTAATTAAATCCACCACAGTTATTTGATTTTGAACAAGATATGGATATATGATGTATTAATGCACACTAATTGCATTAATGAAATCCTACTTTATTCTTTTATGTTCTGGTTTGAGGCCTTGTTGCTCACTAACAAGGCTTTAGTAACAAAATATCGCCAAACTGAGACAGAGAAAACAGATTTCAACTGACATCTAGCAACCTAGCCAGAAGTACTTAGAGATTATCATTCTGCTCATTAATGTTACCTCTCTTGATGACTGTTATTTTCATGTATCAAATGAGTGTTTCCTTTCCCAAGATCTTGGTACTATTTTAACTTAATCCGTGTCTTTAGTAAAACCCTAGATGCTTCCTGTATGTGGTTGCAATATAGCTGGAAAGTTACCTAGCTCCATAGGAGAGGTCATAAGTTCTGCTAAAGTGACATGACCATGCTAGAAGCTGACATAGGCACTGCTACTCAGTCAGTAAGCAGAGGTCTGTGAGGGCCAGCAGTCTCCATTCCACATTTAAAAACGTGTCTGATATGTAACATGTCTGAGGAAGCAAATGTATCTCTAATCCTATGACAATCCACTAACTTCCCTATTACTGAGAGATGGCACGTTCTAAATCAGGATTACAGTCTTCTTTTGTTTTATTTTTCCTTTTAGTTTTAATGGTGAAAACTATAACTACCATAGTTATAAAATGTGTAAATCTTTCTCAAATTCATAGGATCATAGAAGTGCTGGTTGGAAGCCATCCAGTCCCTTGACCGAGTGCTATGAGCACCTCCAGCACTACAGCAGATCAGCCATGGCTTTGTCCAGCGGAGTTCTAAAAGCCTCCAAGAGCACCAATCCCAGTTCTTTTGGCAACACTTCCAGCACTGCATCACCTTTCTAGCCAAGAAAGACCACTCCAAACTTCCCAGTCTGTGGTTGGCTCCATGCTTTGCCATCTTTCACTACCAAGAAAGCCTGGCTTTACTGCGCTTGTAACTCTCCTTCAAGTAACATGAGGTTGCCACTAACTCCCCCCTAGCCTGCTGTACAGCAGTTGTACACTGTCATTAACAACTCTTCCTTGCCATAGTCCCTTAGGTGTCCCTAAGTCAGGTACCTCTGGTGAACTTGGTAGCAATCTGCTAGGCCTTCTTTCAGTCCAACATCCTTCTTGAACCAGGGAACCCAGAAGAGGACACAGTGCAGCAGCCTGAGCAATGCCAAGCAGACAGAATAAAACCTTCCATTCTTCTTTCAAGATAGCCCAGCATCGATTTTGCTTCACTAGTGATGAGAGACCACTGTTGACAGCCTGGTTTCTACATAACACCTGGTCCTTTTTTATGAAAGCTGATATTCAGGTGATCAGCCTATAGACAATGTTGATGCATAGAGTTTTACCTCTGGGGAAGCAGAGCTCTGCACATTGCCCTGCTGAAATTCACGAGTTTTGTTTAAGCCCAAGCCTCAGTTATCTCAAGATCCATCCTAATTCAGTGGCATCCACAAATTTGCTGAAGGTATGCTCTGCCTCGTCATGAAAGACACATGTTCCATGATGTTTCCAGGGTAGGCCAGTCTAAAGCTTCCCTGACCTTCCATTTACCTTTCCCATTCACCTTCCATATGGTCATCCATTGCTATTGGTGTTGGCTCTCTCCATTCTTTGCAAACCAAGATAGGCTTTTTTTTTCCTGTGAAGATTGGAGAGGAGAGGAAGGTGTTGAGTACTTCATTTTCTCTGTACCACTCCTCCCTCACTTGTCTCCCACCGCTCACCCAAAGCCCTGAGTTCCTGAGCTCACTGAGCTCCTCTGTGAACGAACTTGTATAATACTTCCTTTATGCGCCTTACTACTCTGCTCCAAAGCTGGACTTGGGCTCTTCCCAGTTTCATATCTACATGTCCAAGTAATGTTTTTATACTACATCTCTGCAGCCTGTCATCATTCCCCCCTTTTTACATGTTCCCCTTCTGCATTTTTACTCATCAAAAAGCTCCTTCCTTCGCCTAATAGGCCTTTTGCCAGAATTATCTGTCTCCCTGTAAAATGGGATGGTGTACTTCTGAGCTTTTAGGGCATTTTCTGTGAAAATCACCTGCTTTCCTGGGAAACTTGGCAGCTTCTCAGGACATTTTTGCCTGGTTATTCCCTAAACAAGCCCAAGCTTCCTCTGTTGTAAGGTGTATTGGAAGGACAGACAGATTACCCCTTCCTTTGTGGTACCTTTCCATAACATCAAATTTCCTGAGTTCTGTGTTGATAGAGAAGTTCCTACCATACCACTGTACTCCATTTGCTGCTTTATGTGTGTATCTTCTTTTTTACATATCTTCTTCATGCAACAAACATCTCATTACTCGTTCCCACTTCCTCCTTGTTTTCCTTCCAATAAACTGAAGCCTGTTTTCACCCTGTAGCCTTGACTATTTGCATAATAGGAGGTGTAACTGCCCTTGAATTCTACAGAAAGATAGAATAAACAGCTCTTAAGACAAATACTCCCTCAATGGCACTTTATATATCAGTTCTTGAGGGCAAAACCCTACAGGAATCATGACTTCCAGAGATACAATATTTCTTGTAGTGATCACCACCTGATGTTTCCTGACATTCAGTAGTGTAGGACACTGGACATCTGGGAATCCTGAACAAATAAGCACAATGTCAGTGGACATCAGGGGCATGACTGCCATGTAGCAACACACTGCACTGTGTGTACATACCTGGTACCATGGATTCACTCTGTAATGCGGCACAGGGTCTGCCTGCTCATATACCCTAAGCATAAAGCTTCAGGAAGTCATGGAGCCCCAGGACCCCTTACTTTCCCCAGGAGGCCTTCAGGCATTGAAAAGCATCACTCATTATCCCACACAGATATATCCTGGCTGCTTCTTGGACCACACTGCACATTAAACAGAAGATTTTATTACATGGTCTACAGACACAGGCCGGCTGTCTCTTAAGTAGAAATGTTAGAAATAATATAAACAATAGAATACAGTAAAATACTCTTAAAGACTTAGAACTAAATGTCTGTGATCCCTTAACTACCTCATTTTTTAGACCATTGCTTCTTGCCTCTACAACTCGCATGTGCTTTGAAAAAACTATGTGTTGGCCTGTTTGGGTTTGTTCAATACCTATAAGAATAGCTTCCCAAATTTCTGTATTCCTTCTGTGGAAAAAGTGTCACAGCACTTAACTGAAACTAAAAATATTTCCAGATGGTTGTGAACTTTTTACCCTTTATGAAAATCTGTGTATTTTGTAATTACCACATTTTGACGGCTGCAAATCTTTTCTTATAATACATTTCAGAAAATACTCCCGCCACCTATGACACCTCTAATTTATTCTGCCAAGTATCCACTTCTAAAAGTATTGTTCCAACTTTAGCCTCACCATCCTCCTTCGTTCACTATTATGGATACTATGTGTTCATTTCTGCAAACCTGCTGCAGCATTGCTTTTATTATTATTCATATTTGGGTGATAGTCTTTCCAATTTCTTTTGCCTATCCCCTCCCTGTTTCAAGAACAAGGGATAAAAATGCTGCAAAAGGCACATAAGAATGACCAAAATTATGCACGTTTCATTTTGGCAGAAGGCAATATAGCTCCTAACACTTAATATTCTATTTTAAATCAGCTCAGTGCATAGATTACTTACACAAGGTCACAAAGTCAGATTGCACTTAACTAACTTGTAGTCACTTATGAGAACAATTGTTATTTTAGAAGAGAACCTTGGGTTTAAGCTATTAAACGGTGCTAATAATTTCCACAACACAGCCCTAATAAAAATGTACTGGTGCTGCACCTACCTTTATTTACTAATCTGTAATTTGTTACATTAAGAACAAACTTACATGTCAGACAGCTAATGCATATAAATTCATTATGCTATTCTCTGAAAATACAACCTCACATTTGTAGCAGTGTAAAAGGTGTACATTTCACCTGGTAATGACAACAAAGTGGAAACATGATACTGCCTTCCACCTACAAACTCCCATTGCTCCACGCAGAGTTCAGCCCTGCCCTGCTACAGCACAGATTTATAATATAATAAAATGCTGTGCTATTCAAAGATTTTTACAAATATGGATCATGTCTGTGCTATGATGCACTTCAAAGCTGTGATGCACTTGTCTATAATGTGATAAAACCATGAAAACAGAAAGTTTCTTGAGGACAGTTTACATTTCGTGATGACATTCCCTTGAATCGTTAGTACAGCAGCTTTTCTTGTTTGTGGGCTTAGAGTTATCCTTCAGGAATGGAAACATTAGCTACTGACGAAAATATTCATGAACTCTTTGTCATGCTGTTTTAATGAAAGGAAATTCCATCTATATCATGATCATGAACTGATAAGTAAACCAGTCGTTGCTCTTGTGTATTAATCATATTTTCCCTTATGCCCCTTGTAAACAAGTGGCATGTACACATTTAATTTAATTCTGTATAAATATTCAACAGGGTTTTTTATCACATCACCTTGATATCTCATTTGGGCTAATAGCATTTAGCCTCAGAGCCAGAAAAACAATGAATTTTTTACACTTAATACAACAGCATGTGATGTTTATCAGCACTCAGCCTTGCAGAAGCTGAGTTAAGAATAACTAATCTTAAATATGCACATCTTATTAAGGAACTGGCCAATGATAACTAGGATCTCCACTTTACTGTTCAGTTTCATTTACAGTATTAATGGATTTATCTGCAGATTTTACTTATTATGGTGTGAGAGCATTATTTAAAGAAGCTTTCAAATGATGATGCACTTGTACTCTCCTGTTCGCATGTCAGTTGGTTTTCTGTACATTATCAAATGATTAATAGTGGAGAATACAGATATAACCTGCGTATGATGGTGATTATTATTTAATACTCAGAACAACTTTGTTACACAAGGCAATAAAACAAAACCTATCTAACGTGTTCAGAAGAGTGCCTGCAGCTTTCTGAAGAGAATTGCGGTTCCAGCTCACCAAAGACCTTTGAGAAACTTACGTATCTGTTTTGCCTTTTATACATTGCAGAGGCAACTCCTCATTTTCATATTCATCAACAGGACATATTTCTGCATTAAATTTGACATTAAAGAGGCAGGGCAAGCACCTTCACTGCATGTAGCTGCACATTTTTCTCAGGAAGTGATGGGCAGGAGATTTCAGCTTAGTTTGGCACTTCTTTAGACGATATACCATCCATTGCTTTGGCCCCTCAAAATGCAGTAGCTAACAGGGATAGGAAAGGAAAATGACATAACCATGCAGTGGCAGTAACTGCCTGTTAGATGTGGCACAGAGTGGCAGCCCAGGAGCCCTCTGCATGAACTGGAAATCTGCGGCTCTGCTCCTACTCACATTTGCCGATATTACATTATTTCACCAGGACATCCAGACTGGTTTTCAAACTGCCATTGAACTGGAGGATGAGATCACCTTTCCCACCTGTGTACTATTTATAGAGAAGATTTTCAGGAAGAGTATATTGCACACTACTCTATTTCTGACCCAAACATAAGCTTGCGAGGCAGCATCTGATCATGTACAGTTTAGAAATGCAGTGGGACAGAAAAATGAAAGAATTCTTACATAAGCTCCAGCATCACACAGTAATACTAATTGAATTTGCCCTACAAGCCAATGAGAGGGAGTTCAGAATCATCAAAAGTGATTTTAGCCATCTGAGGAATGAGACTGGGCAGCTGATTTCCATGATTACCCATTCTGTTCCCCAGTGCCTTTCTTACATGGGAAGATGCTCTAGCTGTTTCACTTGGTCTCACTGGAATGTGTTTTGCAAATGTTTTAATAAGTTATGACCCTACTTGTCTATGCAATGCAGTTCTTCAAATACCTCAGCTGTGCGCCTCTCCTCTCAGCTGTTTAAGCTGCAAATTCCATACTGCCTGGGATGTTTAGGAAAAAGGGAAGTTTATACCTTGCTAAATAGGGCTGTTGCTACCCCAGTGACAAATTCTCTGTCTGGGTTAATATCTGAGAGGACTTTTTCTTTTCTTTTGTTTAAGCATGTTTATTATCTTTCATGACCCCTGGGAACCCTTCAGCCTGTTCTGGCTGCTTTCCAGCTCCCACAACGTGAGTGTCATGGGAGATATAACCTGCTTGCAGACCTTTCCACAGCTGGTTGCTGCAGAAGCTGAAATGATGCTCACACGGAAAGAGTACACTACCTTCCACTTAACTGCTTGTTCCCAGCGCTAACATTGTGTCCTGAACAGGTACAAATACTAATGTGTGTGAAGCCTTGCTGTTCACTGTGGCCTCTGCCTCCAGCACCGGCTGTTAGAACAACACCAACTTTAAACAAAACCTGATAGAACCTATACCATTGAAATACTTAGGTAATAATTTTATCTAACAAAACTAAATAAGAGAAAGATCAAAAGACTAAAAGTACCTTCAAACCAAGTTGGCGAAGGGGATCAATAATGCACATAACAAACCAAACATATGATGCCCATCACATTTCAAGAAGGCCAGCATAAAAAGACCATTAAATACTATTTTGAAGGAGTCTGAAAAGTGGAAATCAAATCAGGTTTTGGTTTACTGAGCCAACAGTAACAAATGCCTTTGAAGATGTATTAAAAACATTATGTCCGCATGAATGCAAAAAGTGTAAGTAGTGATACTTAACTATTAACTGTTACTTCTTTGTCTGCTTTGACCCCTCTTGCGTTTCCCCACTTGCTCAGGCCTTGACAGGCTGCATGAATTGCTTTTTATATGATTTTATGTGTTATATTGTTCTCCCTTCCGAGCAACCCAGAGTCTTGCTCTGTAGAAAACAGCATGACTTTTGGTCTCTGCAGCTTTTAAACAGTAGCAGCAGGTTAGTGGAGACACGCTATTACAGCACTTCACTGCAAATGAGACACCCTTGCAGGACACGGAAGCAACATTTGTTGGTAGAACCTAGTCTCTCAAAATGACTTTGTTACAAGCTAAGCACCTGGCAGCCTAAACACTAAGGACAGCCAGCAACCTAGGTATAAGATAAATTCACAGAAGCAAACTCACATATGAGGTCCACACACATTCAGAAGGAAAAGCAGAGGAAAACCAAGAGGTATTCCAGAGAACTAGGCTTTCTTTAAGCAACACCCCAGCCACCCTGCTGGCAAACCTGGACCTCTCCCAGTGATTCGCATCCACAAACTATTCCCATTTCTGTGGAAGTTAGGCTGGCTAAAACAAAAAACTGTTCACAAAACTATTGTGAAAGTGTTACCTTCCTCCTGTATAGAGGTTTAAGTCTGTCCTGGGTTCAGCAGTAGCAGTCATTTTTCTTCTTCTTGGTAGCTGGTGCAGCGCTGTGGTTTTGACTTTCAGCCTGGGAACAGCGCTGATAACACCAATGTTTTTAGTTATGGCTTAGTGATGTTTGGT
>JAOEHY010004686.1:0-22643 GCA_025447955.1 Psilopsiagon aurifrons | reverse complement strand
CCAACAGGGAAGGGCTGGTTGGAAATGTGACGCTCCAGGGCAGCCTTGATTGCAGTGATCATGAGATGATCGAATTCTTGATCCTCAGGACAGTGAGAAGAGCGTGCAGCAAGCTCACTGCCCTGGACTTCAAGAGAGCAGATTTTGGCCTCCTCAGGAACCTTTTCAGTGAGGTTCCATGGGATACCACCCTAGAGGGCAGGGGGGCGCAAGACTTCTGGTTGATACTCAAGTATTACCTGCTTCAAGCTCAGGAGTGTTGCATCCCAACTGGAAGGAAATGCAGCAGGAGGGCCAGGAGACATCCTTGGATGAGTAAGGAGCTGTCGTGGAAACTTAGAAGGAAAAAGGAGGCTTATAAAAGGTGGAAGCAAGGACAGGTGGCCTGGGAAGAATACAGGGATGCTCTCTGGGAAGCTAGGGATCAGGTTAGGAAAACTAAGTACCACTTAGAATTAAACTTGGCTAGGGATGTGAAAGATAACAGGAAGGGATTCTATAGGTACATTGCAAACAACAGACAGACTAGGGACAATGTGGGCTTTCTTCAGAAGCTACTGGGAGAACTGGCTACTCTGAATTTGGAGAAGGCTGAGGCTCTTAATGATTTCTTTGCCTCAGTCTTCACTGGCAAATGCTCTGACCACACCACCCAAGTCCCAGAAGGCAGACGCAGGCACTGTGAAAATGAAGGCCCTAGGCCCACTGTAGGAGAGGATCTGGTTTGAGACCATCTTAAGAACCTGAACGTACACATGTCCATGGGACCTGATGAAATCCATCTGTGGGTCCTGGAGGAGCTGCAAATGAAGTTGCTAAGCCGCTGTGCATCATATTTCAAAAAACATGGCAGTCCGGTGAAGTTCCTGACGACTGGAAAAAGGGAAATATAACCCCCATTTTCAAGAAAGGGAAAATGGATGAGGTGGGGAACTACAGACCAGTCAGCCTCATCTCTGTGCCTGGCAAACTCTTGGAGTAGATCCTCCTGGAAGGCATCCTAAGGCACATGGAAAACAACAAGGTGCTTGGTGACAGCCAGCATGGCTTCACTCAGGGGAAATCCTGTCTGAGCAATCTGTTGGCCTTCTGTGATGGAACTGCAGAACTGATGGACAGGAGATCAGTTGATGTCATCTCCCTGGTCTTGTGCAAATCATTCGACACTGTCCCACATGACATCCTTGTCTCTAAGTTGGAGAGACATCAATTTGATAGGTGGAACACTCAGTGGTTAAAGAACTGGCTGGATGACCGCAAGCAAAAAGTTGTGGTCAATGGCTCAATGTCCAGCTGGAGACCAGTAACGAGTGGTGTCCCTCAGGGATGGGTGTTGGGGATGGTCTTCGACTTCGTTGGTGACATGGAGAGTGGGATTGAGTGCACCCTCAGCAAGTTTCCCGGTGACACCAAGCTGGGTGATTCTGTTGATACGTTGGAGGGAAGGAATGCCATCCAGAGGGACCTTAACATGCTTGTGGGGTGGGCTGATGCCAACCTTGATGAGGTTAAACCATGACAAGTGCAAGGTCCTGCACCTGGGTCGAAACAATGCCAAGCACAGCTACAGGTTCTGGCACAGAAGAGATTCAGAGCAGCCCTGTGGAGAAGGATTTTGTGGTGTTGGTAGATGAGAAAAGGAACATGAGCCTGCAGTGTGCACTCACAGCCCAGAAAGCCAACCATATCCTGAGATGCATCAAAAGGAGCAAGAACAGCAGGTCGAGGGAGGTGATCCTGCCACTCTACTCTGCTCTTGTGAGACCTCACTTGGAGCACTGCTTGCAGTTCTGGTGTCCTCAACATAAAAAGGAAATGAACTACTGTCCAGAGGAGGGCCACAAGGCTGATCAGGGGACTGGAGCATCTCCTGTATGAAGATAGGCTAAGAAAGTTGGGGCTGTTCAGCCTGGAGAAGAGAAGGCTGCATGGAGACCTCATAGCAGCCTTCAAGTGTCTGAAGGGGGCCTATAGGGATGCTGAGGAGGGACTCTTCATTAGGGACTGTAGTGGTAGGACAAGGGGTAATGGGCTCAGACTTAAACAGGAGAAGTTTAGATCGGATATAAGGAAGAAATTCTTTATTGTGAGGGTGGTGATGCACTGGAATGGGTTGCCCAGGGAAGGTGTGAATGCTCCATTGCCGGGTTGGACAGAGCCTTGGGTGGCGTGGTTTAGTGGTAGGTGCCCCTGCCCATGGTAGGGGGGTTGGAAGCCCCCTTAGGGTCCTTTCCAACCCTAACTATTCTATTCTATGCTGCTATAATTTTAAATCCCTGATATCTCGGGACAGGTTTTTCCAGGAGTGGAGGATATGCTGATTTGGAAGAATAAATCAAGCATAATTTGCAGTCATAAAGGAATGTGGACTGGAAAGGTGCAGATGGAGACTATTCTACTGGGAGTTGTATTTCCATCCAGATTAACAGAGGAACCAATGTCAGAGATCTTTTTACTTCTTTCTGCGCTCAGAGCATAGACATACCGGTATTATTTATGATAACTTCCTCTTTCTCCTGGAAGATGCAGGATATATCTCATCTGAGTATTGCTGTCATTTTTCTCCAAATGGAAGAGGAATCTCATTTTGTCTTGCCCCGGAGTATTGGATTATCTCAATCTGACTATGCAGTAACAAAGCAGATATTTATTCCGAAGTAGAATTATTTTAACAGTAAAATTTAGTTTAAAAGCCAGCTCTTTTTTCTTTGAATGAATGCATACATGGGTATGAAGGCTGATGAAGGAAAAATTGCAGGGCTTCATAGCTCCTTCCTGAAGTGGGGCTGTCAGATCGCTGGCGCTTCGTAAAGCTGAAGCCTCTGGAAGAGTTACTAAATTGATTTCTTTCAGGACTTTTCTTCTTCACGAGTCTATTTCTCTTCAGAAGTTATTTGGGGTAGGATATAAATCATATGATGCAGCTATCCTGGTTAAGTGCTGACATGTAGGAGTACTCTTGCTTCTTATGATTCTAAGGATATTGTGTTTCTAAGGCTATTGTGTACTGTAGGTATCTGCATTCACTATATTTTTTTCTCTCACGTGTTATGTGAGTCAGTGGGACATTTCACATGCTAAAGATGGAATCTCTTTAACAGCATGATCATCTGTCTCCTCCAAGTGCTGCAGAGTGGCAGTGCCATGCATTAAATGAATAACTAGATCTTTGTAATGCCAATGCAACTTTATGAGTGAGGGTTATTTGTATTTATTGCATCCATAAAGCTATTTATATTCCTTCCATTGCTTGTTATTTTGTGCTTGTGAGCAGAAAGAGTGGACTGCAATGACTTAAAGTGCTACTCAAGTGTGCTTCAAAGGTTGAAAGGCTTTCTGGGTCAAAGGCAGTGAATGTGAATAGCCGTAATAACTATTCCTTTTTGTTGCTTTGCCTGTGGGCTGCTGATCTCTCCAGGGAGAGCAGATTTTAAACTTTTCTTGCAGCATACATATTTTATAATTCTGCAAATCAGGAAATGGAGGTGTAGAGGTGACAGGTTCTATCCCCTACCAGAATGTGGTGCTGAAAGCAGAACTGAAGTCTGTCTGAAGGTGCTGTTCAAACAGTTCTGTTTAGTCTTTGTAAGTGTGGAAGTACTAGAAGACTGGTACTCAAAACTAAATTTGAATCTTAGTCGTTAGTCAGTCTGAGGACAAAGGCACCATCTGTTGAAAAATGGACAGGATTGATCTTGGTATTTGATCCTGCCTTAATCAGAGGAGATGGTGCCTTAACCTCTGTACAGAGGGTCACAATGCCCGCTGATAGTGATGGTGTCCACAGAATGACTGTGTGTTGGTTCAACAACAGCCTCTCTAGCATTGCTTATTAATGTTAGGTAAAATGATACAGTACTTCTGTAAACATACAGAGTTGAACCTGGTACTAAGAAGTTAAATAATTTTCTCGTTTTGGCATCAGTGGTGTGTCCAGAGGACACATTCATCAAAGGGGAGGTATAAGAATAAGACTATAGCATCATTAAACCTTATAGAATTGTAGAATCATAGAATAGTTATGGTTGGAAAGGAGTTTAAGAGCATCTAGTTCCAACCCCTTTGCCATGGGCAGGGATACTTCCCACTAAACCATGCCACCCAAGGCTCTGTCCAACCTGACCTTGAACACTGCCAGCAATGGAGCATTCACAATTTCCCTGGGCAACCCATTCCAGTGCCTCACCACCCTCACAATAAAGGACTTCTTCCTCATATCCAATCTAAACTTCCCCTTTTGAAGTTTGAACCCATTGCTCCTTGTCCTATCACAACAGTCCCTAATGAAGAGTCCCTCCCCAGCATACCTATAGGCTCCCTTCAGATATTGGAAGGCTGCTATGAGGTCTCCATTAGCCTTCTCTTCTCCAGGCTGAACAGCCCCAACAGTATGGCTTAAAAATATCTATTTTTCTCCAGGTAGCAGTACGAATCCAGTCATGGAACTGTATTACTGAGTCACAGTTCAATTTATTTTCTGAACTGTAGGAAATTTTGCGAAGTCTATGAGTTCCGCAGTGGCAGTTCAAGAACTGCAAATCTGCTACAATAAATGAAATTCAGGCAAGTGTCTCTGGTTAAAAAAAACCAAAAACAATAAAAGGAAACCAAAAGCCAACTAAAAAGGTCCTCGAGGATTACTATGTAGGGCATGCTGTCTTCTGTCCGTGGTTGCCCAGGGATGTTTCATATATACTTTCCTATATATTCTCTGAAGAACTATACATACTTTGAAATCCAGTGGACTATTTTGCCATAATTTATTTCTTCTTTTGATATCAGTAGAGTGCAAAGCAAGCTTTTGTATCTGCTGCCTGCGCCCGCTACAGCTATTTTTTCAATTTATATAAATAAATAACCTGCCAAAACTAATTACTTCTCTTCAAATTCTAAATATGTTATTTCTCTTTTTCCTCCCCCACATATGTCTTGCTTTAATTATTTTTGCATCAGTTGTCATTTTAGGAGCTGGTTTGATCTAAAAATGGATGATCGTATATGTTTCGCTATTCTGATTTAACTAATTGAGGTTGCTGATTTTGTCTTGTTATCTGGAGGCAGAAATGCTGTGGATGCTCACATGCTTTTGATTTGATGAATAAAGAAATTATTGTGATCCAAATTTACTGAGTAAAAAAACTCTGGCCAGTGTTTGCAAAACCAGTGGATTGATTTTCAAAAATGCTTATGAACACTAGCCAACCAAATCCCATTTCAGACTGTGGGACTTGTCCTCTATAATCTCTGTGTCCTGGGTCCAGCAGTAGCAGTCATTTTTTTCAGTCTTAGTAGCTGGTGCAGTACTGTGTTTTTGACTTTCAGTCTGGGAGCAGTGCTGATAACACTGATGTTTTTAGTTGCTGCTCAGTAATGTTTACCCTGACCAAGGACTTTCTGAGTCTCATGCTCTGCCAGGGAGCCGGGTGGAAGCAGAGACAGGACACATGACCAAAACTAGCCAAAGAGGTATTCCATACCACAGCACATCATGCCCACTATATAAACTGGGGGCAGTTACCTGGAAGGGTTAGATCACTGCCCGGGTCGGACTTGGTATCAGCCGGTGGATGGTGAGCGTTTGTATTCGCTTCCCTTGTTATTTCCTATATCATTATTGTTATTGGTGGCACCAGCAGTGATTTGTGTTATACCTTAGTTACTGTACTGTTCTTATCTCAGTTTCATTCCTTCTATTCTTCTCCTCATCCCTCTAGGATTGGGGGGAGGTAAAGCAGGTGGGGAGTGAGTGAGCGGATGTGTGATTCTGGGCTATCGGCTGGGCTTAAACCACAACACTCTGATGTGTGATTAGTCTGCAGAGGAGTTGGTTCAGGAATGGCTGCCCAGAATGGTTAACAGTGCAAAATTAAATTATCAGAAATATCAGTAAACTTCTACTTGGCCTTGATTGCATCTAACTCTGTGGGTTTCTTGAAAGTATTTGCTCTTTAACAGAGATCCTCATATCATAAAGTATCTCAGTCATGAAAAGAACTTACAGTTTTCTTTATTCCTGCTCTGTCTCTGAAGTTTATTAGGTTATGGGTTCTTCTCCTGTCTCATTGCATTGCATAGATGGAAGCATATCTAAACTCAGGTACTGGAATCTCCACATGGCATTTGAGGAAAAAGTTCATACAGCAACTCTGTGGCAAAGGTACTTGCCCATTATGGGAAAACTATTTTTGTCCCACTTTTGCCTGAATAGACTTGAACTTATCTTTCTTAACCTCAAGGCAAGCATCTGATGCACTAGCTGTGGGGAATCCTGTGGTGGTAGAAAAGACATATTTTCATCCATTTCAGGTTATTTCTCTCTATATGAAACAATTTAAAGAGCAGAGAAGATCAACCTGATTTCACCATAAATATGGTATGTGCCAGTAGATGCAAAGGTAGCAGTAGGTCCATAGTTGTTGCAGTTGCAAAGATGGATTAAGTTTGAGATTGTACTACATGTAGAACAAGTAGACATCAGTGCTATTTCAGCCAATTCCCTTCTGGAGAGGAAGGGGCCAGGCTGTCAACAGCCTAGTCCAGATGCTGGTGACATAAGTTTCCTACAAATGTGTTCTAAAATAAGGTGATGAGGATTACTCTTTTCTGGGATATTGTTCCATTCAGCCCAGTCTCTCTAAACCTCATCTGTTTCCTTTCATTGCACATTCTTACCCACCTCAATTCTCACTCATCTTACCTCCCTCTTGTCATATATGTTCCCAGGCTAAGAGGATTACATTCTGCACTAGACTTGTTGGTCTCTGTTTCTTAACATATGACTGAGCCATATTTGATTTGGTACTAGTACATGGCAATTTGTTTTCTGTTGTAATTTGCCACACAATCTTCATTATATTCTTCTTGTTTAATTTTAAAAAAAGCTCTTCCAGTCTCATTTCCAGCTTCACTGAAGTGTGTTCAACCATTGTGACTAGAGGACACTTAGTGTAGTGAAATCTTATTCCATCACAAATCAATTGAAATGCTGAAGGCAAGACTACCTTGACATTGCGACACAGCAACTTCTTCCTGTTTACATGTCTGAGAAGAACACAAATTTCATTATGTGCTCTATATGCTCAAGTCTTAGTTGTAGTTTTACTACCAAAGAATCTAGTCTTTCATGCAAACAGTGGGAGCACTCTAAATGGAACTTCCATTTCCCAATGCTTTCTGAGAACATCCTCAAAATGTATCTTTATTGTAATTCAGCTTATCTTTGAAGCATGCTCATTAATTCATTTATATTTAAGACACTTTGTAAATGCATTTGCTAAGGCACTTTGTAACTACATTTGTTTTAAACAAAGGTCTGTTTTAGTCTTTTTCATGCAAACAAGCATACATAATTCATCTTTCATATATATCTTTCATATATATATATATAGTAAACAAACACATTAATAATCCTGTCACATACTCTGGTATTTCCCACATGAACAGAAGTGACTTGCTATATAGCCTATTAGTCTTGAAGTTAAAATCATATATGTTTAAAATTTCTTTCCTTAGGCTACATATAGCCACTTAGATTATTGTTTTCAACTTTTAATAATCTAATTTGTTTTTTACCAATAGAAATAGTTCTTTTAATTTTTACAGATTATTTGACAAGAGGAAGCAAAAGTTTCACTTTTCCTTAGGGTTTCTTATTTTTTGTTACCTTTTGTTGTTGTCATTAAGCTGGAGACACTGACCAGAGTTATATTACATTAGGTGCTGTGCACAGGGCAAAATTGCATTTAGATTTTTCACTGTCACCTTTAAATCTTCAGTTATCAACCTGTGCTGCATTGCTTTGCTTGGAAGCACAGCAGTGAATTTCAATGACTTGTTTAAAAATAGATATTTTCCATGGATTACTTAAGAAGTACTGTGCTGAGCTTTTGACAAAACTTCGAGTCTGAGATTTAATCATGGACAGATTCACAAGGGCAAAGAGTGTTTTCAGAACCTTGTGACTGA
The DNA here is from genome assembly GCA_025447955.1 of Psilopsiagon aurifrons. Classification (NCBI taxonomy): domain Eukaryota; kingdom Metazoa; phylum Chordata; class Aves; order Psittaciformes; family Psittacidae; genus Psilopsiagon; species Psilopsiagon aurifrons. Next base: position 14,678 of record JAOEHY010004686.1, on the reverse strand, counting down.
AACTATCTCTGTTTCCTAGCAGCTCTTATAGGCATGCAGTGTATGAAACAAGCACTAAAATTGGTTTGATTATGAGCTGAAGTGGGTATGTGACTACGCCAGGAACCCTGTCCCCTAATAGCTTGCTCCAGCAGTGGAACAGTTTTGTAGCAAGTCCTTCAGGTAGAGTGCTTCCCCAGATTGAACTGTCCTTGCTGATTTTGGTTGTATCAGTTCACTGTTGTACTAGCATGGTGGAAGGATTTACCTTGCTGTGCTTTTTTAGAAGAGAACATTGAACAGAGAGCAGTAGTCACAAGGATCAGTTCACAACAGGCTAGCAGTTTCCTTCGTGACACAATTGTGGGAGCATCGGAAGTGAATTGACAAATAGGAAAAGTTCTGAAGGATACTGGAAGCGGTGAGTGCAGTCTGCAATGCCTGGCATGATCAAAACATAGAGAGATCAGTGATGAGAGGGAATTGTTTTCTGGATCTGTCATAGCATGTAGAAACATCGCGTCTCTGAATTCTAGTGGATTACTATGTTCATTTCTTACATATCAAATACTACTCTCTCCCTTTCTTTCAACTGTCACTGAGGCAGGATGTTAAGAATGAACTTTAGAATTTGGCCCTTGATCAACATGATGACTTGGCTGGGATTTGAAGTCTCATATCTCCTTGCCAATCCCAAATATGCCCAAAATATATTCTAAGCAAAAATGATCCTACTGTTACCTCATTCTGAAGCACAGTTCTGCTTTTTTTTTTTTTTTCCTACCCATTTGAAAGTATGCATGTGCTTGCTTTGAGGTCTATCCCATAGTTTCCTGCACTGTGAACTTAAGAACCCATTTACTTCTATTGTGTTTATTGGTGCATCCTGGTATTGGTGCATCCTGGATGAGAAAGGAGCCTGGTGCTTAAGCAATATCAAAATAAATGGAAATTTTACAGTACTTGGTACCTTCCACAAACAAGAAAATTTTGCAGAATCAGATCCTTTGATACTTTTCTTATGCATTCCTTGTGCTCCCATACTGCATTCTACCAGATGGGTAGATAATGTCCTTAAATTTTGGCTGAATGTATCATAAATACCCAAATGCAGGATGTATAATTCCAAAGGGCTTGTCAGAGTTCCCAAGGCCAGACATATGCAACACTAAGAATTATAACAGGCCTCAGATATTCTCACTACATTTCACAATAGGAGTCTGATGTGTCTAAAACCTGACAGCTGTCAGGGTCTCCTTGATAGAACCAGCACAGATCATTAATAACTGAAGGTTTATTACTGTACCTCTCAGTCTTGTATTATATGTTCCACATTCTTTATTGTTCTATCCACCAACAAAAAGAAAATAAAGAAAACCTGATGGAATTAATTCAATGGAAAAAAACATATTGTGGTACAGTTACCCACTATTTTGTCCATATATATTGCAAAGTCTCACTTGTGCTGTCCTTGGCTGAAAGGGTAGTAGCTGCCCTCACTGTCTTTTTTCAGATTTAGGGTGCAGTGACAACACTTTCTGATCAGTTCACCAGGTAATAACATAATATCTGTTACTTCTGACTCAGCAATAAGGGTCATAGGCCAAGGAATTGTTTTTTTTTCCTGAATAAACATCTGTTATGTAGCAGCTTAGGAAGGGAAATTTCATGGCTATCTTGAGGTACGTTTACCTTAAACTGACTTCAGTTGCATGCAACTGGATGCTTTTCCTCTGGCAAGTGCCCATTCATCAACAAGTTCCAGTGCTGGAAATTTCATACTGAAGCATCATAAATAAAAATTCAGTATTGTCAAAACTTTCTACTCTAAAATTGAACATCTATTTCAATTTCAGTTAAAAAATACTGCTAATTTTTATTGATAAGTAGACAGTCTTTGAGAAATTTAATCAGATCATGTACCCATGGCCAAATTGGCAATGATTATTAAGATGTGAAAGCTGACAGAAAACTCCTGTGGTGGTCTCCCCAGGACACGTGCAGGTTGGCTATACTGACAGCATTCACACTACTAGTATTTTTTTATAAGGCCAGAAGTGTATCTTCTTCCCAGTGCAGGCTGTGTGAGCTTTAAATATCACCACTGTGCATTGTGCCAGATGCCAGATAGCTGGTATGGTCCTAAATGATGTGGCTGTTGGCAGTAACTATGCTGCTTCAGGTAGTGCCTGCAGTCCCAAAGGATCTGAGAGTACAGTCAGCTGTCTGACTGAAAGGGGAGGTAACTGTGGAGGACAGATTGGATGTTGCGATGATCAGTTCTGAAGTTTTGTGTGTTTTGGATGCACAGTGCCATTGTCAAAAGCTCCATAGTGTTACCTGGCCTGCTTGCCCACTCACTTTCCTGTTTCTGAAAGTCAAATGCAGAAGCCACTGGAGTTCATTACAATTGCCTTTTGCTCTGGAATACTACAGACCCAGTGGCAAAAATGGCAAGAGGCAGCACTGTAAAAGGGCCTTAATGTTTAATGGTTTCTGCCTCTGTGCTAGACATAGTTAGAAGGGAAGAGGAGGTACATCGTAAATTACAGATCCAGAATATCTCATATGAGGCCTGAGTGATGTATGTCAATTTGTCATGAGAAAAAAAGTTTCACTGAAAGACACTGGACCAGTATTTGCAGTCCTGGGCCCAAACTTCAGAAACTGGAACTGTGTGAGTTAGCCCACCATTAGCTTGGCTTCTTGAGGGTCTTTGCCTCACCTCATGTATGTTCAGAGGTTCACCAGCCCTGAACTACTTTCATATAGATGTCCTTGAAATTTGACTTTCATTTCCCTATTGCTTTTTTTTTTTCCTTGTTTATGGGGGGTTTTCTTGCTGAGCATCAGCTGATTGAGTTTGTTTATGATGACTCTTCACAGCACCTGGTTTAGTGTTCCCTGTGTCATTTACTCAATAATCAACTTGCAAAATAAGTATGTTTCTTCAGAGTATTACATGGATAAAGTCCAGTAATTATTGTGAGGGCTGCTTGGACACATCTGCAAGTAATAGTAATTTTGGCTTTTTTCTTTCATGCTCTGTCTCCTTTGCTCTGAGGGAAACACCTGCTATTTTTGCAACTTGCTTTTGACTACTCTGCCATCCCTTCATACTGAAGTCACGGTAACTCAAGTAATGAGAAGCAGCCATGAAAAGGTAAGAAAAATGAAACCTGAATTCTGGCCCATATCCTTTTCTATGTTCAAATAATATATTTTCTCTGTTTTCAATTGCTGACTCACACCAAGTCCTGCATCACCTCTGTGCAACCTGCTGCTTACCTTTGTGTTGTACTCAACCATTCCCTCTGCTGTCTTCCTTCAGTGTCTGCTGGCATTTGTAGCAATAATCAGCTCATGCAGTGAAATGCATAATGATTCCAGTAGCCCCAAAGGAGCAGTCAGCTCTTCAAGTTTGAGTTTAAGGGATTTCAGACAAATGTCATTTTGCTCAGAGATGCTTAAGAGAGCTTTTGAGGCTATTCTTGAAAAGTGTGAAAGCAAAAGCAAACCTGAATGACCTCAGGGAGAGGTGTTTCCCTAAGAAAAACATATTCTTGCCTTCCTGTTACTATGCTGGTTTTCTCTGAATTGGGATGCTAATAGTTAACCAACTCAAAGCTTATTCAGGTTCAAGGCTCCTAGCCTTTGTAAAGGAGAAAAAAAAAAATAAATTGATCAAGCTACCCTTTTAATGCAAAAATACAGACTCCAGCTGTCCCAGCACCAAATATTTAATATACTGAGACCAATAAAGTCAGAATTTTGTACGTGTTTCTCATTTGATGGGAGCTTTTCTGGAGGTTCAGGAACGTGATGTTTGCCCCATTATTTTTGTACTGGCTTATCTTTAATATGTGTTAGTTTAGGATGTGTGAAAAAGACTGATGGTTTCACAAACCCTGAATAAGCAGGTTTAATGTTGTCACCTAATCCATACTAATCCATGTTGTTGCCCTTAACAAGTGTGTTGAATTATCTTAATGTATCTCTGGAACCTGGTTGTAAGAAGCAGTTTTCCTACCTTGGGTTAGATAAGCTCTTCTGTGTGTGGCTTACCCACACCCTTCAAGTGCTAAACAGAGTTTATCAGTGGCATAGTCAGGTGATGTTTTTTATTAGAAATCAGATTACAAAATTATTTTTCACTTATGTCTCCAACCATAATTTTCACAGAGTCACCAAGATGAAAAGACAAAGTAGTCTGTAAAATTACCTGAATGAGCTAGATTGTAAGAACTGAAATGTGGTCTTACTAAATTTGTCATGGACAATTATGTTCCCATTTCCAGCCTTGATAAAACAGTCAAGTTTATCAGAAATGACACTTTGGTGTTTTTACCAAAATTCATCACTTTCTGAGATTTTTTACTTTCTGACATATCATGTGTCTGACAGATGTGAAATATAACATGCCCCAGTGGGCCAGCTAGTTTGGAAATAAAATATGAAGTTCTTTAGACTATGGGTTGCTTCTATAAATTCACTTCTGTGACCAAATATTGCTACATGACAGCCTTTCAGTGACCTACACAAAAGAAGTGGCTTGGGTCAGAACCAGAACTAGTAGGCTGATATCAGTATCACAACCATTAGTAGTGTCATTTAGCAGAAAGCCCAGCTGAGAAGTTAATGCCAATCAAAAAGGCCAACCTCAGCTTCATTCCTTATACCATTTATAAGCAAAATGCAGATTTTAATCAAAGGTTGCATAGCCATTCACAACCTTGTGTTTCCTTGTGGTAAGAGGGGCTACAAATCAGGCATATTTCATTTGCTCTATATCAGTGAGGAAATCATTAAAAATCAGTTTGGATTTGCATGGATGTACTGTCAAATCTAGATCTGTAAGCAGGTTTTAACAGCTTCTGAAGCCTTCAGCTACTTAGATCTGTGACTAAAGATGAATTAAATCTGTACTGGTGGTTTGGGGGCACTTCAAGGGGAGCAATACAGTCTGCTGTTGGAGCAAGGCTGGCATGACTGAGGTGTTCTGATGGGAGGGACTTTTTGTTGCTGATGCTTGACTACATGAAAAGGAAGGAGGTTGCCTGTTTTGAGGGTCTTTTTTTTTCCTGAGCAGTGTAGGATGAGTGTGTCATTATATCAGCAAGTCGTATGTGAGAATTTCACAGGTTTGCTCAGTGCTGTAAAAGAGAATTTATTTTTCCTGTGATCATTCCAAATGAGTGCCTGTGTTCAGTTCAAGGTGAGTATTGCCCCTGGCACTGGTTTATATGGCAGCTTTTGTTAACTTCCATATTTAGCATAATAAAGCAACTTCTTGTAATGTGCCTTAAACACTGCTAAGAGTTGTCAAAGGACACTGACAGTAGATAGTACTAAATTGCTCAGTAGAAGTATGTAAAAATGAAAGTGGAAACTCATTAGAGGATTTTGAAGGATTTTAATTCAGTTTTTAAGTGAAAATTCAGACCTTTAAGATGACTTGTATTTCTGGGTCATAGCAAATGGAGAAATGCAAGGAAACTTCTTATGGAAAAGTCATCACTTCTTGAGGCATAGAATCATAGAATAGTTAGGGTTGGAAAGGACCTTAAGATCATGTAGTTCCAACCCCCCTGCCATGGGCAGGGGCACCTCTCACTAAACCATATCACCCAAGGCTCTGTCCAACCTGGCTTTGAACACCGCCAGGGATGGAGCATTCACAACTTCCCTGGGCATGTCTAGTCTCATGCAGAAAATTTAAGAAGTGAGTACCTCATTAGTGACTAAACCTTCAGTTGTTTTTCCCTAGCTTAAATCTGGTATTTTTCTGAGTTCTTCGCTTCATAAACCTTGACCTTGCTCCCAAGTCCCAGCAAAAATATACACAACTAGCTTGTCCTGGATTGAGTGCAAACAATTCTGTGTTGGATTAAGGAATAGAATCATAGAATCATAGAATAGTCAGGGTTGGAAAGGACCTTAAGATCATGTAGTTCCAACCCCCCTGCCATGGGCAGGGACACCTCACACTAAAACATGCCACCCAAGGCTATGTCCAACCCGGCCTTGAACACTACCAGCGATGGAGCATTCACAACTTCCCTGGGCAGCCCATTCCACTGCCTCACCACCCTTACAGTGAAGAATTTCTTCCTCATATAGACAGAGTTCTTGGAAATAAAAGGAATTTTTTTTTTTTTTTTTCCTCAGGTTTGTCTTTTAGGAGAAGTAGGGCACTGTTACTGCATATATTTTTGAAGTACCAGAGCAACCCCAGGCTACCTGAAGAAGAGACCTGTCAACTTTACTAGTACTCTTGGCAAAAGCATTGAGAAGGGGTTCTTCAAGAATTATCCTACCTGTTTAATATTACAGGCTGCAGTATCATGGGAGTACCTGGCTAGCCACGTGCCTGTTGCTGCATTTTCAGTATTTTCCTAACAAAAATGGCCTTGAACATGGGAAGGAGAAAATGTGTGGTTGCTTGTTTTTCTGGAGTAGGGAGAAAATGTTTTGTAATTGCCAAGTATGCATTGGGAAACATTGCTAATCAGGTCCAGCCTCAAAAGCCAGTGCTAGCTCACTTTTCTAAGGTTTTCAAATGCTAACTTCAGCTGTACTGCTTCTGATTGAATACTGTACATGTGCAAATAGAATTTGCAGCAGATGAAAACATATGCTTTAATATGAATTGAATGCACTGAGTAGATAACACCATTGAATCAGTGACGGGGGAAAAGAACAAAAGAAACTTGGTGAGGCAAAGACTACATCTGCAGTGCTGCAGTTCTGGTACAGCCTTCCTGTCTTGCTTATCAATGGTGTGTATCTTACTCCTTTTACATTAATGCTAAAAATATACTTTGTCTCTCCTAAATTGTTCTTACATGTTGTAATCATTCATTAGAGTTCTCACATAAGGACTCTTTGTTAAGAAGCCAATTTTGCATGCTGAGTAGTTCAGATCCACTGGACTTTTCTGCTAGTGTTCATTTCTTTAAGGTAGACTCTGCTGTCCCTGAAATCAGGATTAGAGGAAGCTTGTAGGGTGAAATTTAAGGAGGGGAATGAACAAGAGGAGTCAGTGAATTAAGACAGCTTCCCTGCTGTGGACCTCAGATGGTTGGCACAAAACATGCCCTGCTTTTTATGCCCTGTTTTCAATGCCCTGTTTTCTATGCCCTGTTTTCTGTCTTCGCATGGCACCTAAAAGTGCTATATTTCTTCCTCAAAAACTAGTGAAGATACTGTTTACAGTGATCCTCTGCCTGGGCTACTAAACTGCCTGAGCTTTTTATTTTTGTATAGAGCGGTTTGATTACTGAAATTCTATAATTGTCAAAACACCTCTATGTGATGTGAGCTTCTGTTAACCCCTTGTCTCCTAATGTATTCAACAGCCATTATTAGTATTGTATTATCTTTGCTTCTTGTCTCAAATGCAATGGAATGCCTTCCAGATCCTTGCTAGGGCTGCAGAATGTCTTGCTATGTTCTCTAGGTGCTTCTGTCTTTATTAAATTGAAAGTAATTTCTGGTTGTTCAGAAATGATCTGAGTTCTTTTTGTATTATAATTTCCCCCTGCTGCTTGCAGGCACCTGATTTTTGGTTGTGACAAATCTCTCTTCCCTTTTTCCGTTTATAAGGTAATCTTTCCAAGATGCCTTCATTTCATTTTATCCTCCTTCTTTTCTGCACTTCCTTCCTGCAAGGTGTGCTAAATTGATATACTTCAAAACCCTCAGTGCTCCTTGGAAAGGCCTGATCAGCTCAATCTTTTGTTTCTCATCCTTACTTTTTGTTTTGCTTTCATGTCTTTTTTTAAATCTAGCTAATAAAACTCCATCTGCCAGTGTTCTTTGTACCTTTTAGAATGCTTTCTTTTATGTTTGTATGTTATATTATACCTCCTTAAACCCTACAGCTGTGTGACATCAGAGTATTTACTGAGACTGAATATCTCTTCTGGTTTTTTTTTTCCTTTCACTGTTTCAGAAGCACTTACTGCTGCATACAGCTATCTAGACCTGTGAGCTACCTCTGCTTCTCAGAAAATTTTTGTGTTGTGAGCCTAGGCCTATAGCATAAAACCCTTTCCTCTGTTAATAGTCCAGATCATTAGTAATACTGATAATGACCAAAAGCACAGAGCTCAGTGGACTTATTGCTGGTTATGAGCTCCTCTTTTGCAGTTTTTGTGTCTGCATGTTGTTGAAACTACATATCAGTGTAAGGGTATAGTTCCCAAGTAGTACGGACCTCTAAAATGTCAGGTTCAGTAAAATCTACACCTATGAAAATCAGAGAAAAACTAAAGATACTTTTAGCCATAAACTCTTGACATTCAGGAGATACAGTTAAAGTATCTTAACTCTCTTCCTGGAGCTGGCAATAGGGGGTAGCTGGATGATGTCTCACTTGTCTGTATTAGGGTACCCCTGTTAAGTGGAGATACAGTGAAAGATGCAGGTTTCAACTGGAGAGGGCTGTCAGAGCCACTGTGTGATGCACAGTGATGTGCTATCCCGCTATGCCTTGGTCCTGCTATGCCTTGATCATGGACCCACATTCAGGTTACCATAGGTGTCTTCCAGATTAACAGTGCAAACCACCCTCAGTCAGCATTCTTACTGTGAACCAGCAGACCTCTGAATGGGTCAGGCACCTTGTTCTGTGGTTGCAAGGGCCTAGCAACATGGGGATTGGGATTAGAAGAGCTATTGTGAGATCTTACAATTTGTGCTCTATTCTGCCTCATCATATGTTTGGTCATCCTCATGTACTTTCAAAGACTGTGCAGCTCACTCTATTTTCAGATAAATCAGCCCCTTTTCCATTGGCTGAAAAAACTAGCAGGGCTCTACTTCAAAACAAACACCTTATTTGACCAACTGAAGAAATAAAAATCAAGGAAAATGACTGAACATGCTTGGGAAAAATCATAATGCTTCAAACCACTACTGGATAAGATGTGAATGCCCTGCATACACACAGCAGGCATTCAGGAACAGCAGCAATTTCCATGTTCCCTTAAGCCTGTTTATAGCTCTTGCTTAATCCTGGTTAAGGGACAAGCCATTGCAGTTTAACAATGCTTTTAACAGTACTCTCCCACTGCTTCCTGTGAAGGACAGGGCGTTCACTGAGTGAGGTTATTGTGAAAGTCTAACATGGCTGTTTTATCATGGCATACCACATTCGTGGCTCTTTTCGATGAGGAAGCTGAGCTTGACATTCAAAAAGGGTGAGAAGTAGGTAGGTAGTATTTAACACAAGTAGCTGCTCTGTGGCTTTGGGAGAATTGCTTTCAGAAACATGAAAGCCCTTGCCATCACTTTCTTTGTGAGATACAGCACTTCTCTGCATTTCTGAGTGCAATGCTATTATTTTTTAAGAAACCTCAATCATCCTCTCTCCACCTACCCAGGCTGGACTAAATGCAAGCAGAAAATCAGTGCTGCTTTTCCATCTAACTGGTTTGGTATTGGGGGCTAATAAAGGTACCTCAGAGAGAGTCTGAGTGGGGTTAAGCAGCACCCTGGGCTGTGTCCTTTCAAGTATTTTCTATGAGGCACAAGGATGATGAGGCCAGAGCAATGTTGATGGCTGTCTTTTGGTGATGGTGATGTGGGATCAGTTGGGAAAGCAGAGAACAAAAAAATCTAGTGGAGGTGCAGTTTCAGCTCAGTGCTCCCAACAAATGAGCACACAATTTGTTACCTTGAAGTGTGTTATGTCTTGTCTTTCTGCAGAATGCATTCTCTTTATTTCCAAACATGAATGAGTATTGATCACCATTTGTTTCAGCTATCAGTGACCAAGATGTCTGCAGTGTTCCGACGTTGCCACCATGTAGCCCTGACTTTTAAGAAAATCTTGCCAGCCTTCAAGCAAATTTTGTGAGTAACTGCATTTCCTTGGGTTGTCAAATTTCCCCACTTTCAATTTTTTACTGGGAGGAAGGACAAGATACTAACATTCTGGGAGAATTTAAGGAAATTAAAAAGCAGGTGAGAAGTGGAGTAAAAAAGATAAAGATTCAAAAAGTGGTACAGCAGCAAAATATAGACCAGGTAAAAGATGGGCAAAGGTTCAAAATGTGTCTTATTTGGAGCTAGTAGATCAGTTGGAATAGTCACTAGAGGGCTGCAGTTGGAAGCCAGGTGGAAATGCTGCACTTGGTCCTTTGCAAAATGTGATCTGCTCTAGATTGTCACAGGATCTTTTCAGGGTTCAAGCACATTTCAGTGGTAGATGAGTGTTAGGAAACCACTGAGGGGCATCTAGTGGTAGTGTTGCCCATAGGTGGATTCACAACCCTGTGTGTCCATTAAATGATGAAGGTCACCTGGAGCACAGCTGTTCATTTAGTTTCTTCTGACAGGAATTTAGTGGGCAAGCACCAAAACAAATCAGAAATGGAGATCTATGGCAGGTAAATGGAGATAGCTGGCAGGAAGGTGGCAAAGCTGAATCAAAGCTGTGCCTGAGCTGAACCTAAAGCACTGATATAGGCGTATTTTAAGAAAGCATGCAGATTTTGGAGCACTTTGAAGAACAGATTTTTATTAGAAAAAGGCTTCATGACTTGCTTATGACAGATGCTTCAGTATTACCTTTCTAGCCACTTCCTCTCTACTTTTCACTAACGCTGAAAAATTTGAGATTACTGTCTTCCTGTCCTCTCCTGTTTTCTGTAATATTCATCATAACTTGTTTTTATAGCACCCCAGACTTCAAAGCCCAGCCTGAGATGTCTCTGTCTTGACCAAACGCAGGGGAGGGGAAGCACAAAATTTGATGTCTGATCCACAGCATGAGCGCACAATGGTAATCTCAGTCCTGCTGGTTTGTGGCATATGCAGCTGAATTGATATGGACTTCTGATTTATCACCAAAATAGCAATGAAAATTCAGCTGACAACACATACTTTGAATTTCTCCCTGGGTGTTATGAGGCTACTTCTCCAATATTTCACATCAAATTAAAGCAGCTTTATGAAGACATATGTTTAACAACTGAAGCTTTTAAAGTTGTTTATCATTTATGTTGCCTTGAAATCAGTCACTTTAGCTCATTTCTGCTCAAGGAAAAGATGGCCAAGTATCCAGACCTCTCACAGCTCCCGTGAGGCTTTCCTTCTCATGCTTCTGGCCCATTCCCCAGCTTTAGTGAGAAACTGGACAATGCACGCAGATACTTTTCCTATAGAAACCCACAGGCTTTTTTCAGTGGGATGGCAAAGCTGATCTGCTTTGGGTGAGGGATTTTTCACATGACAGGTGGGCTTGCCATTTATGGCTAAGGAATAATGGAAAGACATAATGTAGACATTCCCATCAAGTAATATCCACTCATGTGCATGCTTTCTGCAGATGTTCACCTCCTTGTCATGGCTCTGTCTGTTTCATACATTGGCAGACATTTAACAGATGGGGTCTATGAATCTTGTTCTCTACTTGAACATTTCTGTTTGTTTTAATGAAGATTTCAAGGTAGTGGCTTTAGGATGTAGAATACTGTAGAAAACTTCCTTCTGTATAGATGGACAATAAGAGGGAGGAAAGGAAAAAGATGTCTGGAGAATAAGCAAATCAGTGTGATCCAGGTTGTAAATTATCTAATTTTTAAATAAGTGATTTAAGTTCTTAACACAGATTCCAATACAGTGGAAGTGGATATATATCTCATATATTCACAACACAGGATATTATACAATTATATTTCTGGCTAGGCTATGTTTCTGCAACAAGTTCAGGACAATGGCCAAGCCATATCCCTATTCCCATTCCAGTAGTTCCTCATGCCAGAAATGTCTGGCAGTGTTAGATTTTTAAAAGCTATGTTCTTCAGTGGTATGATATGTCAGTTGTAGGTTTATTTTCAGAATATAATGTAGGACTGTGTTTACATTAGAATCACCAGGGAAGTTTCCCAGGAACTTCAATGATAGCCCTTCATTTTTGTTTGTTGAATAGTACGTGTTATTGTGTGAAACAGTTGAGAATTAGAGCTTTTTTTCTGGACAGTATGTGCAATTTCATTTGCTGTCAGTAGAATACTTTGCTTTTACTTTAAAGCATTTCTTAGCCTTTTTTAATTCTGGAATCAGTTGGGGGTTTTCTTCAACTTGAATCAAGGGATTCCAGAAATGATTGTCCTAGTAGTGTTGGGTAAGACTCTTCTTACTGTATGTAGAAAACCCTGGAGGCTTCCATGTTAAGATTCTTCCTATGTAAACACACACATGCACACACAAACTATGAGACATTCTGTTGATAATTCTCCATTCTTTATAAAGACAGTTTAGCCAAGCCTTTCAGAAGTAGGTCTTTAAATTAGGTGAGGTGTATCCTCAAACTGGGATTACTCCTCTAGAGGAGATTGCTGCTGATGTAGAATATAGTGTTGCATTTTATAAGTTGTAGAATTGATTTGCTTTGATTTGTGTGAGGTTTTTTTTGCTTGTTTGTTTGTTTAATTGGGTTTTGCTTGTTTGCTTATTTTTTGTGAGCTCTACCACTAATCTCTTGTGAAATTATGGGAGACTCGGTTCCCCTATTTACTTCCTAAAATTCCTTCCCATTTCCTTTATGCTGTTGTCTCTTTAGGGCTGCAATTGTGTCTGAGATTGTGCAGCAAATTGTGTAGTTGTTTCTTGTCTTCTGATGGGCCTTCTTATTACCTACATTATCCGCAGAGAAACAAGGGGGGTGTTTCCTGTGAAACCCGTTTTTCTAAGGGAACCTCTTCAGTTTTTTAATATCTCAGATAAAGACTGCTGTTAATACTAAAGATCTTTACCACCTACTGCCTCCTTATCTGATGCATTATGTCCTCCAGCTCATTCTCCTGGTACCTATAATCTGGGAGTCCTGTCTCTGTCTCTCATGGGCTCACAGGAGAAAACATCTTTTTCTGGAACTTCCAGGATAAGCTTTAAAAAACAAGCTGTGGAACCATTTGAAAATTCCTGGGCAGTGTTTCCCATCGGGAAAAAACTCTCAAACCAGAAAAATAAGTATGCAGTTTCTGTAAGGAGCTCTGTTTCAGCAAATAATTTATGAAAACATTAATAAAGCCCAGCTAACATCTTCACTGTGTGAAGTACAAACTCTGGCTTATAACTTGTTTTCTGACTCCATAATAATGTACATTTTTCTTTCAACAAATCAAACATCCTTGGTTGTTTCCCCTTAGGTTGCATTTTCCTTATTAATGCTTCCAGATGTCAGCTGAGCCAAGTTTTCAGGTAGGTACAATGACACAGTGGTATACTACAGTAAATTCCCCAAGCTTGAGTGTTCAGTACAGTGGATGCAGTGAACCTTGGGGGCCTTTATTTTTATAACAGCAATAAAGTCACCTAGTGAGATGAAGACTCATTTTACAACTCTTCTCCTCAATGATAGTAGCACTGTATAGTGCAAAGCCAGTGAAACTAGACATGCTTAAATAGTACAAACTTTGAAAAAGGAAAGAAAAAAATACTGGGATTGCTGTGGAAAAACCCCAAGCTATTCAGCTGTCTAAATGCAGCACAGAGGAAAGGGGGGTTTTACCATATAGCCACTTTTTGTGCCCTGAATCTTCCAAAGGACAATACCAAAGGACATTACAAGAGCCCACAAGCCAAAATGTATCTTGTATGAGCTCCAATGTTACACTAGGGTCCGTTTGAGCTCTCTCTGTCAAGGATCAAGGCCCTTGATTAAAGAAAATGACAAATAAGCAAAAATGTTTCCCAGCCTGCTTAGCAAAATGTAGCAAGCAGAGACGAGGCCTGAGGTCAAGTTTGCTGTCAGAATGCTTTTGTTAGTTATCCATTATGGAATTTCTTTGGCCTGGGTCAGATCAAATATAAACCATTTTATTGGCTTAAGTCCGTAAACAAGTTTCATTTTGTATTCTGCTTTTAGCTATGGAGTTTGGCTGCAACCAACAAAATAAAGAAATAAAATATGTATTTTCTTTTAATTCAGGACATTCTTTTCCAGGGGAAAAAAAATACACATCCAACAAAGAGTATTTCTATCAAAATTATTAGTTGAATGTATTTTCTGACATGATCAGCTCATGAGCAGTGGAAGTGAATGAACAGTGATGTTAGCAATGCATTGTTTGCTATAAGGAATTGCATTAAATATTGCCCATTTTCGTAATCTCCATTAAAGATGGTAAATACTGAACAGTTTAAGAAGAATAATGCTTTTAGGAAATTCTCTGTTTGGGACACAGGACACTAGGAGATGATTACAGAACATTCGCAGATTTTTATAGTATTTTGTCCCCATTTGTGCCAGGTCTGTGTATGTTAAATACTGGGGTACTTCAGATTCCATGATCTTTTGTATCACTAAATCATTTAATGTCTTTATTGAAAGAGCAGATGGGGTCTGGGAAAGGCAGGTAGCTTACAGCACTGGAAGCTGTGGTATCTTAACACTCTTTCTCTGTAACATTGACTCATAACTTGAAAAAGATACTTAATTTATTTGACCCTCACTTTCTGTCTACAGTCAGCTTTGATTTATGTAATGAATGTATGATAAAATAGGAATGTATTATCAGTGTCTACAACTAAAGAATTGGCCTCATCAGGAACCTGCTTAGTAAGTTTCCATGGTGTCATGGTTTAGGCCGTAAATCAGCCACACAGTTCGCTACATGGAGAATCGAAAGAATGCAGCTCCCACAGGTTGAGATAAGAACAGTTTAGTAACTAAGGTATAACACAAA
>JAOEHY010004685.1:0-16076 GCA_025447955.1 Psilopsiagon aurifrons | reverse complement strand
ACTGTAAGGGTGGTGAGGCACTGGAATGGGTTGCCCAGGGAAGCTGTGAATGCTCCATCGCTGGGGGTGTTCAAGGCTGGGTTGGATGTAGCCTTGAGTGATATGGTTTAGTGGGAGGTGGTTCCTGCCCATGGCATGCGGGTTGGAACTGGATGATCTTAAGATCCTTTCCAACCCTAACTATTCTATGATTCTATGATTAAAATACTTTCATACAGTGTCTCACTGATTGTGTGGTCTGGCAAAAAAACCACAAAGGCCTTAAACCAGACATCAATACTCCCTAATACATTAAACTACATTTTCACTAGTGAGTTCTTCATGACCTTTGACACACAATTTCTCAGGAAAGAATTAACTGAATTTTGCATGAAATTTCATAATTACTGTAGCACAGTCACTTAA
Source organism: Psilopsiagon aurifrons (assembly GCA_025447955.1). Classification (NCBI taxonomy): domain Eukaryota; kingdom Metazoa; phylum Chordata; class Aves; order Psittaciformes; family Psittacidae; genus Psilopsiagon; species Psilopsiagon aurifrons. The sequence continues at coordinate 15,671 of JAOEHY010004685.1, read as the reverse complement.
TATGCTCAAAACCACAACTGCTAGGAATGAGACACACACTGACATGCAATATTACACGTTATATGCTATAGTTTAGTCTAATCTTTCATGTAAGAAGCATTCTTTTATAAAGCCATTTAATCAAAAATACATGTCTTATTTGCTTATTAATCATGCAGGTAACTTGCAAAAGTTGATTTTTTTTTTCAGTTACATTAAAACAACTGGAATCATTTTAGAAAACCTCTCGATATCTAAAAGAGAAACTTATTTCATCTAAAAATCCTCTAGCAACATTCCACAGAAATAAGATCAGTGTAAATGAATTCTTATTTTTCTTGCACCAGAGCTATTATAGCTGAAAGACTTATTCAAAAACAAATTAACAGAAACCCAAATTTACAGAATCTACGAACAGAAAAAAGATGAATTGCTGTCAGAATTTGGTTTTGGCTTTTACTAGCAAACTGATTCTTTAAACAAATAGGTATTACAAAACTATTTCTGAGCTCTTACAATAAAGCATTATGCTTTCAACACGGTAACACAAGTTCAGGTGAGCCTGATTCATTACTATAGCATCCTATTTTTTCCCCTCAACCCTTAATCATACACTCCACTAAAATACAATGCACAGTACTTGTGATGATAATGAGTTACCTCCTTTTCCTCAAAATAATGGTAATCCCCTTGGGAGAAAACAAAGCACAAACTCCCTAAAATGGCTACTTACAGAACATATGATTTCAAACTTCAGAAAATAAGCATCCACTCTTAGCTAAATAGCCGATATAACTCGTCTGTTAAATTCTTCATTTCTTAGAAATTAAACCATGATCAACTTTCTAATATGCTTTAAAACAACATAAAGTAGTTTCGGAAAATGAAACAACTATCATTGCAGTAAGTTAAAACAGAGTATATACAAGCCTTTAAAAGCTTCAAATGAGACCTCAGCACTGAAAAGGCATACAGTCAAAGTATTCCATAATACAATGGCACAGGCTGAGGGTTTTTTCACCACCACTTCACTTTTAATTCTACTAATACAGAATTTTTAGCCTGGTTTATTAACAAAATTTTACATCAAGCACTGTTTTGTAACAGAACAGTTGTGCATAAGGCTTACTGCTGTGTTTTTCTAACCTCAAATGAGTTATTAAAAATTCACCTCAGAAAAACACTAGGTAATAATTCTAGATTTACATACAGAAAGGACAATAGGTATTTCAAATACAATAAGAAAGCTCAAAAGCCAAATAACTGTTGTCTTTTCCAAAGCAATTACTGTCACAAAAAGGCCTATGGGATGTAAGTGATGTCAACTATTACTACCTGACAGATTAAAAGTTTAATCGTACAAGGAATAATTTTCCACAAATATCCATAAGAGGTACTTTGCTTTGCAAAATCACAGCACATCTGGTCTCTCATCTTTTTACACCTCCAAAAGTTGACATGCCCTTCAAATCACACATATAAGCTGAATATACACGAAAAGTTGTCGATGATGAATTTGACCATTTTTTCATTTGTATAGCTTTATTACTATATTAAACTGAGTAATGAGTAAAACTCCAATGCCAGCATTACAAATTAAGTTCTTGAGTTGTAAGGAATAACTAAAAATACCCTAATCATGCCACGAATTTACATCAATTTGAAGCTTGCAATCTTTCTTTGTGAAAGCAGGCTGATCAAAAGCCACTTTTAGAAGACTTACCACTCTTTAAAAAGTCAACATGCGCTTCTTTGTGATGAAGAAGCTCCACATCATAGTTGGCTGATGTGTTAGCATGTTGTTCTTCCTTTAAAAAAAGAAAGGTAGAAAGAATGAATATAACTATTTTAGCTATAGGTATCTGTTTTCATAAATGAATGATTCTACATTTACCTTTCACTCCAGAAGAAAACAAAAAGTCTCCAAAGTGCCTCAGACAACAAGATTGCAATGTTGAGGAAACTGTCTGCTCTCTGACCTGTTTAAAGATGCAGCCATCTGCATTTCCTCTTTTTCCCTTTTTGAAACCCTAGTTTCCTCCTTGTAGAAATGCCTTGACAAGCTTCATAGTGTAAAATATAGGTAAAAGCAAGCTTAACTACTTTCGTTGAAATCAGTGAAGTTAAGGAAGCCTACAATATATTGAATACCACCAGCAGTTACAACTTTCTGAGCAGCCAAAATACACTGCAGAATACATTGGTCATACCTAAAAATCAAGAATCCAAACCAAAAAGCACACTTCCAACTACCATTTCCTTGCACTTCAGGTATCTACAAGTGTAACTGCAGCTGAAAAATGGATGTTTGTAAAGAGGACACTGCATCTTTAAACAGCTGCAGAGGACTAGCAAAAACGGAACAGTAACTTAGGTAATTTATGCCAAGTTAAAAAAATAAATAAATAAAGGAAAAATCACAGAGAACCCAACATAGTCTATTACTATAAGGACAAAGGCAGAAGGGAGAGGTAGTAGCACACAGGTCAGAAAGTTACAGACAAGGTATTTGCAAACTTAAGTCACATTTATGCCATGACCCATGTCAAAGTTTCATTAAAAGCTGTGAAAATATTTCTAAATTTTAATGTTTTAATTTATAAAATGCACACAGTATTTCTAGTTTTTAAAGATGCAAATAATGATTGACAGTATTTGAACTTGAAGAATTTTATTAAATCAGGAAAGCTGATCATCCCTGCCCTTTTTGTCTGAATACGCACACTTCTGTTTCAATTGTCCCTTGCTGCCCAATCAGAAAATTACTAGAGACTTAAAAATAGTTGAAATTCTTAGTTGCACTGATTTCCCTCCCAGGAGCGATAAAAAATTTAAAAACAGGGACACAAGCAACTCTGAACAGAAGACGTTTGATTTCTTCCTTAACTAAATGTATCCTCTATCCCCTGTTTCAGATTTATGGATCTTCAAGCTGGAAAACCTCCTGGAAAACCTTTAGTCAAAAGTCAGCTATTAGTTACAAACACCTTTATGTTGGGTGGGCATGATAATGAAACAGAGGAAAAAGACTCACTATGCCACTATAATGCACAAGGGTCAAGAATATCTAAACACAACTAGAAGAAGACACAAGAATCACAGACAAAGTAATCTGAGGTAAGTAAGATTGTATTTATATGAAGTAATACAAGCAGAACTGAAATAACACTTGTATTGCTACGTCAAAAATTAAGATTCGGCAATACAACATACTGTTCTGTGATCCTTCTTTAATTTTTTTTCCCCTTTATTTTTACTAACCTGGTCACAGACATTGAATGTGGGCTAATAAAAAAAAAAAAAACAAACAGAAAATATGATATGGAGAGAAAAACAATGTAAAAATTCAATTAAAATAAACATTAAGAGTTTTCAAACAAATTTACAAGTGATGTAGCCAGTTAACACAAAGCTATAGACACAGTATTACCTTCATGGGAATGTTAGTTATTGTGGTTGAAGCCAAATCGAAGTGCTGTTGTACCAAAACATTCAGTTTTGTAGCCAGATGACGACCAGCACGGACACTGTGCACTTCACTGGTTAAAACAGGTGAAAGCTACAATAAATAGAGAGTAGATGTTATTAATGAATTAAGCTCTATTATCACATAACAGTATTATTCATTTAAAACTCTAAAATAAGCATAATTTGTGCTACTAAATTTGACTAGGGGCAAAAATTATTACTCAAAAAAAAACCCACTCATGAGAAACTAAGAAGGAAAAAGCAAAAATCAATTCTCACTCCGAATTTTGCTGGTTGTATCAATGGTTCCACTTGCTACCAATTGTCAAAAAAATAAAATTAAACAAAATAAGAAGTGTGCTAAAAACCTGCTAAGTTAATTGTTAATAGGAAGAATCAGTATCGCAACATGGAGAAGAAATCCTCTTAATAGCACCTCTAGGCCTAGTTTTCCTGCTCTTTTACCTGCTGAGTAACAGGAACAAACTAATTTTTATATGCCTACCTTTAAGGGCACCACATATATATATACATGTATGCATATATATACACTAACATGTTAGTATTGATAACATGACACAATACAGCGCTGAACAGTACCTACACCATTCACTGACAGATTTGGGAAAACAGGGCTTGCGCTAGCTAGCAACTAAAGCTTAAATGGCAGGCAAGTTACTCAACTAACCTATTCAACACACCAAGTAGTTGACGGTTTCCCACTGGGTTTCTAAATTTGCACTTCATTCTCAAAAAAACCAAACCCCAAGACTATAATTCTGTAGCATTAAGAGGCTTACTTCACAAAACCAAAATTGAATCATGACTGATTAATGCAAAAAGTAATGAAATTTAAAAAAGGGATATCATGTATGCACCAAGACTACAAACCAGAAAAAGCATATACATGAGATGACAATATGCATGCTGTCAACTTTTCTGAGACTTATCACCTGTACTTTTTCCTACACCATACCAGAGACACAAAATGTTATTGCTGAATACTTAACATGCACTGTCTACTTCAAGTCTGACATGATTCCTAATCCTTGGATAAATTTCCTCATTTTGAACTCCTTACCTCCTTTTTAGGACGATCTGAAACAAGGCTGTCTTCACCAACTGGGTACGTGTGGATTAAGACCAACTCACATTTCTGAATCTGCATTAGACTTAAAAATAAAAACATTCTGTTTAGGCTGCCACACTGTAGGCTATCTCCTAGAAAATCAATTCTTCCAAGATTTATCTGATTTCCAAAACAGAGAATCATGCAGATGTATAATACTGCTTCTGAAAGCATTCTGTAAAAACTAGGTTAACATTAATGATTTGCAAAAGCACATACTTTAAAACAATTTTATTAGAATTAAAAAAAAAAAATGTATAACATTTCTAGCTCTTTAGATGCTATAAGCACTGTGCTTCTTTTGGGACATATCAGTGGAATAGATCCTTAACTGGTAAAACCTGTTCAGCTTCATTCAACTGAAGATTAACACTACAGAGGATTTGTGTCTCCAAGCTCATGCACAGGTATTAATAAGGGGATTGCAGTGAACAAGAAAACATCTCCCCAAATAGCATGTTTATCTCCCAAAGTGGCTGGAAATTTGGAAAGATCAAAACATCGTTCCACATCTCTACCTACAGGAATGAGATTACTTTCCTGTCTTTTCAGTGGACTTGGAACCTGATTCTCTGGGGCAGTATCCTACATACATGCTGAAACTGCAACTGGAGCCAAGTAAATATAGGAGACTCCTGCTTCTGCTATTTAAGCATCGACTGACCAACAAAGAATAAGATCTCAACCTACTATACACTTTACAAGGCAATACCCAGACCCTGGGCCAAACAGTTTACCGTTTAATTAGACAAAACATATGGTGGAAAAATTACTTCTCACTGGAGGTGCAACCTGTATTTCAAGAGATTTCTTTATCTCAAGCAAAGTGTCAGGCAACACAATTTAGAAATTAAAAGCTGATTTCAAAGAAGTGAACTATATTAGCTGAAGATTAATGTAAAACTAATGCAGTGCTGACAAGAAAATATGCATCAGATGCACTACTGAGTACAAGTATACAATATATAAAGAGGCACAGTTACGCGTTTCATTTTGGAGCGAGATGTAAAATGTAACAACCTAAAACACTGTACTGTCCCTGTGGGGACCTGTGGGGATACATGACAATACCGAAAAGCTAACGACTACACTCCAGCTCTAAGTCAACAATATCATGATTTAGCAACTTCCATTTCACACAGGTATTCATTCAAACAGCTCATTAGAATAAAATTTAAGTGACAAAAATACATCCATATTTCACAGAGTAGGTAACAGGCACACACAGAATATGATAAGCTACATTTGTAAAATGTATACTCACTGATCTGAATTAGCTGCAAGCTTGTTATGCTCATGAATTGTTTCCTGAACACAATCCTCAAGCATCCGAACGTGACTGTCACTAGAAAGACATTTTATATTTATTTTTAATGTAGGATAACCAATCTTCTCATTCAAAGCAACCTGCCACTAAATGCCCTCCTATTTCAAGTGGGAAACCTTTGATTTGTTACAGACCACCCTAGATTAAATGTTAGATTCTTTCTTGCCTTACTAAACAAAGACCACAAAAAAGCTAGCTATGTAGAGCACGAATTCAGGACAATCAACAAAAGCCTTCTAAAAATTTATGAAAGAACTTCTCTGCAAACGGTAGAAGCACATGACCATACATACCTTTTTGCATTAGTAATACAGATTATTCTTCCTCTGTTTCCCACACGTTCTGCATTCTCCATGAGCATGGTTCGAGCCTCATGCTGGTATTCTGTTATCTTGCAGAGTGCTTCAACTGCTGCAACCAGACCATGAAGTATGCTGCAGCACTCTGGATCTGCCCGAGGATTAGGTGGCCCAACAGCTGCTAATGCTGCCATCAACTAATTAAAAAGAAAAAAATTGTTATTGAAACTTACTTTCCAGCCCTTTGTTATAGTGATTGGCTAAGAGAAAAAGTCATCTTTATAACTGATTTTACATGCAAGTTAATATTGTTGAGAGAAAACCAGACAGAGCTATTAAACACCATTATATGCTGCCAAACTTATAGAAAACATTTCGCCCTAAATTATCCTTTACAATTCATTTATTAGGTGATACAAAGCCTTGAGAATATTATCATTTCTTAGTGAAAAATACCTGGCTATAATAACAAGTTAAATTCAATACCTGAAATCAATTCTAATATTACCAGTTGCCACCTGCTTTTATTCTCTGAGATTCTGGAAATTTGGTTCCTCTCCAAAGTAAATGCCAATTTTTCAGAGGATGAGCCCGTTCAGTATTAAACAAAATGAGAGCAAAGAGAATATTCACTTTTTTTAGTTTATTTGCCTATACTGCAAATGTAAATTTAACAACCAAATTTAAAATTCAAGAAGTATCATCAAATTACAGAAGAAATACATAGCTAATTTCCTCATAACATTTAAAATGCAAGCCTATACTCAAGCTGCTATTTATTCCACAATTAATCTAAGACTTAAAACCCAAAAGGACAGTTACAAGGCATACCTCCTGCAAGTTCTGATCTTCTTGAGTCCAAGAATTCAAGACATGAGCCCCAGAATCACTCACAATGAAATTCACCTAAAAGGATCAAAAACGCACATATAAGATCTTACTATATCAAATTGTACAGATAACATCCATTATGGCTACTCCCCCAAATCCAAACAAATATGAATTACACCCTCATTCTTCTGATATTCTGGAGATATGTGCAATGACCAGGCAAACTAAAACTAAGACAACAAAACCACAAAAAGCATCCAACTCCTACTACATTCAGTTACCCTTTAGTAACATTACAATTAGCAACTTCTTACTCTTTATATTTTTAAGCTATTAAATTAGTATCTAGACCAAGTTAGCACTACAGGAAATTATGAAGAATTATAATAATTAGGCAATATTTTCAGCGGAATAGCTACAAAATAAATACTTGTACTGCAATATTGCAAACCATTCTCCAAAGAATGTCACCATAGATCACAGGGGTAAATACCTAGCAAAATTTACTAAATATCACCTAGCAACCTAAAATCTAATGACGACAAAAAAGTCAAGAGGAAACCACCTGCCACCTCAACTTTAGTTTCCCACACCACAGAAGCTTCAGTTCAGCCAACTGATTCAAATCCATTAAGCATACACTTGATATGCTCCCACAATGGAACATGACCGTATATTAAATGCTCCAGAGTTTAAATTCAACATGCATTGTCTTGAGAACCAGGACATGAAATCCAGCAAGGCAGTGCAGCTGACATACATCAAACCACTGAACTACTGCACGTATTTGTTAGTGCTCAGACCCTGGCTCAGCTGCTCCCTGACATATTCTACCATTCCTATTTTGTGCTACTATCACTGTCACAAGGAAGTTTTACTTTTTTCTTAAGGGTAACCTTTAGGACAAGGCACAATAGTTTACTCAGTGAGAAAAGATCTAAAATACAAGGATCGGTACCTTAAATTATGATACAGTGTTACAGGACCCACCAGAGATTTATTTTTCTAAACAAGGAGCTGTCTGTCAGGAAGCTCTCCCAATTGCTCTGCACCGAGTTACAAACTGACATTCAGAGAATGAAAGGAACCAAAAATAAACACGAACTGGGATTCATATACTACTCAAACCCACTTAAATAGCTATAAAGTGTATCAACAGCAGAAATAATTTTTTATATAATAAGTTATATTTGATCTTTTAATCTAACAACCTGCTAACAATATTAAAAGACTACAATAAAATGAGGAAATACACCTTATGCTATAAAGTATCATTTGCAGTGGGGCTAGAACTTACCAGTTTCTTGAAAGGGAAAATATCATACATTATTCTACAGTACTCCATGGATGATTCCACTGAACAGGTCCATAGTGATTTTGATATGGGTGCTATAGGTATAATTCCTTGGGTCCGATTCTTTACTAACATATCGAATTCCACATGTTGCCTGCAGGACTCTGCCATATACGGGCAGTGATCCACAACAAAAACAGTTTTATGAGACTCAGAAAAGATTTTCATTTTCTTCCTAAAAGAAGCAGATACAAAAATCAGAACAAAATTGTACAAAGCAAGAAAAAAATCACAGAGATCACTGTGCAACTTAGTAAGTGTAAAAATTACCTTACTAGACTATGTAAGTTTCAAAGGCTACCTCTTGCAGTATTTAGATTATGCATTGCATATATGAGCTCCTATGAAACTGCTAAGCTTTCTAAAAAAAAAAATACAACCAATAAAATTTCCAGTTTAAGAATCTATTTACATGTCCTTCAGAATTCTTGCTGGCATACATATTTAGAATACTAGATTTCTATTTCCTAACCTTAGGAGGAAAAAAAACAGAGAAAAGTACTGTGTTGAAAAGGTAACACTGACACACACTATTATCCTCCCCACTTTTCTATTTAAAGGATACTTTTGGGGGATAAAAGTACACAAACTGCTTCCTATTTAAAGCTTATTTCCTAAAATAAGCAACATGGGAAAAAAAAATATTTATAATGAGGCTATACAAACTTTGAAGCTGCATAAACATCAGACTTCTGAGTAGATTTTTCAGCCTTCACTTTGCTAGATACATCTTTCTGTTTTTAAATCAACATTTGCATCTGTACTTTGATCTCTCACTGACAGATACACCAAGTCTGAAATTATAATGCATGTGTTTCTTATCAAGCAAGACTCATAGGAGCACGGTGGTATTCGTCCCAACTATGAAGCCTGGGAACTCTGCTATGAAGTACGGTACACCCTCCTGTTCCACACTATGAAGCCTGGGAACTCTGCTATGAAGTACGGTACACCCTCCTGTTCCACAATAGACTGGTTTTTGCCCTCCTACAGCATCGCTGAAATACTTTTGAAGCAACTATAGCATCAGATATTGTGTTAGGGTGGATATCATAACTTGAAGACCCAAACTACATACTAAAATTAACCTTAGACTAGCGTTATTTAGACCACTATTCTCAGTTCAGACAGTTCTCAAATTTAGTCAACTTCCAGATGCTTCCATAACATTTCTAACATAAAAATCTATTTTTTCCACACAAATGCTGATTACAGAATACACAAGTCCAAAGATATATGAGCTCATTTAAAAAACTAAAATATTAAAACAACAAAGACTGTAAATGCTGCAACCCTGGCAGTGTTCATGGACAGGCCCTTGAGTGACATGGTGTCCCTGCTGAAGGCAGGAGGGTTGGAACTATATGATCAAGGCCCTTTCCAACCTAAACCATTCTGTGATTCTATGACTTACACAAGTCAACTGCGTTCAGAACCTTGGGGGTGTGGGGGTGCGGAGTGGGGTGGGGTGTGTGTGATGATGGGGCGATTTCCCTTAGCAACAGGTGCAGCTGCCGGGGCACAGTTCACCTCTTTCGGCTACAGCCAAGCGCCAGCCCAGTGGTCCCGGCCCAAGAGTCTGACTCCTACGTTTAGACCGGCAGACGCCTATGGGGTAGGGGAAGCTCCCCGGGCCAAGCAGGCGGGAGGAGCCGGCGTGGTGGGGAGGAGGCAAGGTCGGTGCCGGCCCGCGCGCAGGTCTGAGGCAGGGGAAGGGGGGCGCTTCTTACCTGGGCCGGCTCCTCCTTTGATGCAGAAGTCCCGGCCCCGCTCCGCGGCACACGGAGCATCCCGCCCGGCTGCGGGGTCCCCTCCGCTGGCAGGGGTTGCCGTTATCCCCCAGCCTGATCCTCGCCCTCTCTCCAGGGCAGGGCCGTGGGCCAAAGGGCCCCGCTGTGGCTGCGGGCCCGCTTTCAGGCGCTGCTCTTCGCGCTGGGCTGCCGGATCCAGCGGCACTGCGGGAAGGTGCTCTTCGTGGGGCTGCTGGTGTTCGGGGCGCTGGCCGTGGGGCTGCGGGTGGCCTCCATCGAGACCGACATCGAGCACCTCTGGGTGGAAGGTAAGCGCGGCCCCGCGGGCTCGCCCGCCCGTGGGAACGGTCCCGCTCGCGGTCGTGGCTTTGTCCCCCTGCGAGGCGCGGAGGTGCGGGGCCGGCGCGGAGGCAGGTGACAGCGCGGGAGAGGGGCCGGGAGGAGGATGAGGATGGGGATGATGCCGCCGGGCGTCCCGCGAGTGGGCCGGCGGAGAACGCGGCCGGGGGTGCACGTGAGCGCGGGTCCCGGCTGCGCGGCCGCTCGGTGCGTGGGGACGGGGTCCTCACCCGTGTGTCCCGGCGGGGTCCCCGCGCCGGCGGAGACGGCGTTTGGCGTCCCCACGCGTGGACGCCCCGTTCCCTGCGGGAACAGCCTCCGGAGCGGCCGGAGCCCAGCACCGGAGCAGAGCCTGCGCCGCGGGGCTGCTGGTCCCGGCTGAGGACCCCTTGCCCAGCGGGGCCGGGGCAGCGGGCAGGGTCAGGCAGGAGCAAATCCCCGTTTCCGAGTGGAAGCGGCTGATTCCCCCCCTCTCCTTTGTTATTAATAACTCCAGCGTGGATTTTTCTCCCCCTTCTCCCTGCAGCTCCGCTCCCCGGTGCTGCGATTTGCTTGCTGTGTTTTTCCCTCCCGCTTTGGGGGTCCCATGAGGGAAGAGGGAGGGTGGGGAGGGGGCAGCACCCCGCATGGCCTCCCCCCTACATCCCTGCCAAGCCCTGCGGGGGTTGTCTCGCAGGCTGGGGTCCCCGCGGGGTGCTGTGCAGGGGCAGATGTTGCTCAGCGGAGGGGTGTCAGCCATCTTTGTGCGGGAGCGCTGCCTCCTCCCCCACGCCCCGCTCCCTGTGTGGTCCTCAGCTACTCTTGGATTTGGTTCAACAATAGAAGCAACTTTGCTCTCCCCCCCCCTTTTTTTTTTGCCCCTTAATTTAAAAAAACAGAGGAGCGCTGCGCTCTCTCGCTGCTCGCACACACGCACCCCTGCCCAGGAATGCCCGGCTCTCCCACCTGCTCCCCACTTCCCAAGGGTGCTTCTATGCGTGTCCCCCCCCCTCCCCAGATCTTGTCTCCATCACCCCTTTCTCCTGCAACACGTAGCAGAAAAACCCAGTGGTACCTCCCGGTCCGGCCGGCGCCTGAGCGGTGGCTGCCGGAGGAGGGACGCGCTCCCGCCGTTGTTCCCTTGCTCCGGGTCGTGGCTCCGGCTCCATCGGGTTTTTATTGTGCTTTTGGGGCTGCGAGGAGTCAGTGTTCTGTGCAACCGCGGCCGGAGGCAGGGAAGCAGCTGTGGTTATTCCTGTTTGGAGGGGGAATAGGACTTGTGGTGCGTGGGGAGGGAAGCGGGATGGGGAAGGGGCAGAGCCTGGGGATGGCTGGGAGTGCCCAGGAACCCGGCTTTTCTTGCACTCACTATCTGTGCCCACCGTGCTTCCCTGCTGGCATGGGTACAGCCAGGAGGGAGTGGGTATTTCCCTCACGCTGTAGTGTGGCTGCAATGTAGGTGCTGGGGCTTCTCTGAGGAGCTGGGTCTTTCTCATCACTGGGGCACTTTCTTTGGTGTCAGGGGCTGGATTTATTTTGCCCTACAGCAAAACACCACTGTCCTGAGGTGTCCTGTCCCTTCCTGGGTGATGGTGCGCTGAGGTCTGCATGCAGCCCCTGCTCTGGATCTGTAGTGCCTGGGGTGCGGATGGTGTGTGCTGTTGGGGGTGCTGCTCAGGGCACCCCTTTGGCCTTCCCCAGCAGAGCTCTTCCCCCAGGAGCACGCACTTGGGGCTGACCCCTCTGTGCCTTGCTCCTGGGTGGCGGCGTGCTTAGGGAGGCTGTTGTCAGGCGCTGGCACTACCTGCGACCACCAAGGATGATGTGGCTTTAGTCTTGCAGGGTCCCTGATGGGCATGCATGGGTCAGGATGTGGAAGGAAGGTTTGCAGCGGCTCTTTCAGTTTTGTGTATCTGCTGTGCCACTGCCTCCCTTCCCCACAACCATTTGAGGGTGCTTGCCTCTCTGCTGGCCTGTGCTTCTTCATTTTCTGGCAAGATCAGACATTCCCTGGTGTCCTTGGGTGTCCTGAGCTTTCCCTGATCTCTGCACCCCATCCTGCTGGCATGGGGATGGGTGTTATCAGGGGCAGGAGGGCCTGGGCTGCCCCTCAGGAGCAGAGCACAATTTCCCAGGCTGTGTGGCTGGTTCTGGAACACTTGAAGCTGTCTTGGTACTGTCTCAGCCACCACTTTCTGCTGTCCCTGGGTGTGCAGCAAGGTGGCTTGCGCGAGTGTCCCTCTGCCGTGTTCCTGGTACTGCCCCGGCAGGTCAAGGGAGTGCAACTCTTGCAAAACTGGTGCCCCATCAACCTGGCCCCAAAGCTTTGGATCCCCAGGGTGCCAGGGAATGCCCATTCCTGCCCTCTCTGGGTATGTGTGACAAGATGTTTGCAGGAGCATGGTCCATCCCAGCCCAAGGCAGCGCTGTGGGGTGTCTAAGGGGCAGGGCTTGTGTGCAGAGAGTCCTGGTCCTGTCACCCTTGGCCAGCAGGTCCCAGCTCATAGGCAGGGTGGTTGAGGATTTCGGGAAGCGTCTGATGACCCCCTGAAGCTGGCCTGTACCTGATCACTTGCCTTTGCCTAGCCAGGCTGAGGGATGCAGGTTGGTGATGCTCCAACCCAAACCATCTCACCCGGGTGAGGTCCAAACCCTGCAGGAGCAGAGCATGACCCTGTGCAAGGTTGTCCCTGCTTCAGACTGAGCTCAGCCCTCCAGGCTGGGGATCTGGTGGGAAAGGAACTGCTTCCCATGAGGGCGCCATGCTGCTATTCCCCCCAGTACAGGAATAGGGTGAGCCCCATCTCTGGGGTCAGCACTGGGAGCGTGCTGATGGCAGGTCCCCCTTGAGCCTGGGCTGTGACCCCAGCCACTGTGGGAAAGTGCAGGCTCCCAGGTGCTGTCCTCAGCCCTGGGGGGATGCTTGCAGTGTCCTGGGGTGATGCCTGACCTGCATCCCTGTTGGGGCGATGGAAGGAGGCTGTGTCACCCTATAAATTGGGCTCGCCTGTGGAAATGTTCAATTAGGCTCCTCCGAAGCAATTAGCCACTCGGAGGCTTTGAAACTCCGGCTAGCGGCGAGTGTTGAGTTACCTCTGGACACCTGGCAGCTGTTCCCGGCTCTCCCAGGGCGTCTGCAGGGCCAAGGGGCCAGGGTGGTGAGCTCTGGGCAGGCAGAGCCCTGGGTGGTGAATGGATCTGCCTGATTTATAGCGCCCAGGGCTGGTTCAAAGGAAGGCCGGGTTAATTCCTAACCGGAACAGCCCAGTGCCCTGCGCAGCCGTCGTGCTCTCAAAGAGCTGATGAGTCTCCTCGGAGAAGATCCTGTTGCTTTGCTGGAGGGGTCAGGGACACCCCCAATGTTCTGGTGGGATGAAATGGGATGCAGGATATGGGGGTGAAAGGAATTTGCCATCTTGTTCCCAGCTTGGATCATGAAGCTGAGGCACCCTCAACCCCCTTGGCAATAGTTTTTGGCCTTCCTTGACCTCGGCAACAGGCCTTGACACAGGGTGTCCTCTCCCCAGCACCCAGAGCAGGGTTGGGGTGCATCCTGGGGCTCCCCCTGTAGCAAGAGCAAGCAGCAGAGGAGACCCTGGCTGGCTTTGTCTTTGCAGAGAGAGGGGCATCAAGGATGGGAAAGCCACAACAGAAAGATAAAGATGGGGATTCAGTGCCCTCCCCACCCTGCCTCTGCCTTGGGAAGACCCTCTGTAGCTCCCCATTCCCAGCCCTTGTCCCCACTGTGCATTGTGGGACCCACAGGAAAGTGTGGGGCAGTGGTTGTGGGGGGAGCAGGGTGCCATGGCCGTTCCTGGGTGGGCACAGGAAGAGGTGGGTGGTCCTGGCTGCCAGCGGGTGGGTTTTGTGGGGCAAGATGTTGGTGCAGGGGGTGAAAAACGAGATGGCAAAGCCAGGGTGTGGGGCTGGCGGGCTGTGTGGGGCTGCTGCAGACAGCATTGGGGCTCTGATGGCAGCTTGTGTCTGTGTCTGGGGCAGCAAGATTCCTGCTGGGGTCTGGCCTGAGCCGGCCTTGAGCCCGAGAGGTGGCTCCCAGGCTGCCATGTCCCCACTTGGTCCCCAGATGTGCATCCTGTGGGTATGGGGTCCCTGCTCCTCTCAGGGCACAGTGACACAGGTATTGCCCCATGGGTAGGGAAGGGGCAGCCCTGGGGACCCTCCTGCCTGGCCTGCTAGAATTTTTCCTTTGGGATTCCACTGCCTCTCCGTTTGCAGTGTCTGGGCATCCTTGGGGTCCCTGTGTCCCCATCTTAGTGGGCTCGGGGGAGTGAGGGGTGGCGGGGGCATTGCTGCCATAGAGTGACGAGGTCCCTGTTATCCCCCAAACCTGCCTGCCTGGCTCTGCTCCCTGCTCCAAAGTGCCTTGTCCCTCGCAGCCCCAGCTGGCTCAGAAAGGACCTTTCTTTCCATGGGGAGGTCTCAGCCCTCAGCCCGCCCAAAGATGGGGCACAGGCAGTTCGCCTTTATTTATTTATCTTCGGGAGGCGAGCGCGAAACCTCTGGCTTTTCCTTTTCCCTTCCTTGACAGCTCGGTCAGCTTTTTCGGGCTGGAAAATCTTGCTAATTAACCCAAAGAGACTGGGAGACTCTTTACAGATGGCTGTGGCTTATCTGCCCCTATCCGTTTTGCTTTGCTTTTCAACTTATATATATATATATACGGCTTCTTTTTATTTCCTAGAAAGTGGGGGGTTTTGGTTGCGTGTTTTCTGTGTTTCTCTTTTATCTGTGAGCTCACAACGTATTCCCGGACTGAGGGAGGGGGCTCTTTTTTTGCGTTTTAAATGTTATTTGGTGGCTGGGAGGGGGCAGCGCCAGGGCCCGAGAAGAGGGGTTTATTATCTGCCTCTCCCTCGGGCCTGGAAAAGTGGTCTGAGTTCAAAAAATTCATTTCTTGCCTGAATGAAGCCAGCAATGTGGAAAAATTTCACCATTCAGAGGGGGATGAATGTATGTTTCAACCACACATTAAGTGACATTAGCAAGCAGTGGAGTGCCTAATGTGGCCATTTTTCACAGCAGCCAACAGAGGGGGTGATTAGCATAATTAGTACAGGCAGCCCTATACATATGGAAATGGCAAATGCCTAAATGCCAACACCAGTGGAAATTTATGTCAATGCTGACAGGAGTCTTAGCGGTTTATAGTTCCCAACTGAATCCCCTCTCTCTCTCCCCCCCCCCTTATTTTTAC
>JAOEHY010004682.1:0-38299 GCA_025447955.1 Psilopsiagon aurifrons | reverse complement strand
AATGAGACTGCTTCAAAGAGAAGTGGAGATTACTGCTAAAAAAGAAACGTCTATCCTCCTTGATAAATGGAAAGGTCTCTTGAAGAAAAAACTAAAGTAAAGAAGGCATGATTGAAAGCATATGGAAGCCACAGAGCAACTTCCATTGCCTTCACTGGGTTTTGATTTAGGCTCATGGAGTGTCCATTACATTTTTATTACCCTTTCTGGACACATAAAATGTTACTTTTATTGTTTACGAAGAAAAAGTCATGAATGACTTCAGCATTCGCTGGAGTGAGTCATTGATTTGAGCCAAGTGTAGCATGACTCAGGGGCTCAAAGCAAATCCCAACAGTCCCGTCCTCCACTCCACTTTATGAAGCTCCCCTGAGCAGCTGCACTGCCAGCCCTGGTTTTCAAGCAGGGACCTGCAGCGCAAAAAGAATTGCTCATTGCTGTGCATTCATGCCTGGGCAAGATGGGTAGGAGCCAACACAACGCGTTCCTGAAAATCATTTCCGCTGGTGACATAGGAAGCCTTTTCTTTGGTGACCTCTGCAACCTCTGCGATCATGAATGTGTCTCATAGCACACATGGAGGACCCCAGGAAAGAAATCCTATCCTGGCGTAGAAGTTGCTGCCAGATGAGGCTGCAAACATAGGCTTTTCCCTTGAACTGGATTTCCTGGAGTTAGACAGTAATATCTAGAAATCAGAGCCCATGTATATGGGTCTTTCCACCTGCATTGCCAACTAGTAGATTGATAGTAGGCAACTATTGATCCTCACTATATTGTCTATTGGCTCCTACTGCATGGCCATACTCCTTGATGGTGCATTCACTGGGTCCAGTGAGAACTTGTATGGCTGACCTGAAAGAGTCATGCTGAGTTGTCCTTTTCCTCTGAAGGCGAGAAGAGGATCAGGGACCAAATGCCTGCTTTCCCATGCCAGGGCACCTGTCTGATGTACTGTGCTCCAAGGACCAGGGCAACAGTACCAGTATAGCTGAGAACTGTAGGGTCACTGCCCAGAAGCTGTTGACTGCATTTTGCTTTCCATGCAAGGCACAGTCAGATCTGTAATTTATTGTGGTTTTACAAGATTTAGTGTATTTTGCTCCTGCCCCTGATAAAAGAATGCCACTACTTGTGGCCAAGTAGAATTGCTGCTGATACAGAGACCTTCTTTCTGTGATAGTGTTTTCCTCAAGTTCTCAGGGCTTTCTCACAAAGCTTTGTATCTGCATAGCTCTGCATCCTGGGAATATGTAGTGTTTTAGTACAGTTCAGCCATATTTTTCTTAAAGCCTATTTATTTTATTTTTTGGTCAATAATCCTAGATAGTCTCAGGAAGGGGTTAATGGTTTGTTATTGAGAGGACAATCATGGCATGTGGAGAAATCCCGAGGTTATTTGTCAGAAATGAGCATCCTCTTAAAAGGTATTTATTTCCTCTGAAAGGACAGAGAGGTGATTGAAACTTACTATGTTGTGTGCATAGTTAATGCTGGACATAGTGTGTTACCATTGTAGTTCACTGTCCCTTTCACTGCTGCCTGTGAAGAATGGCTATAAATTTCTCATGGTAGCCCTTTGCTATGTGTCCACTCTGTGCCTTGTCTAACGAAGTCCCTCTCAATTAAAAGTCTCATACTCCTGCTCTTATACAAATAAATAATAACAAGATAAAAAGTTGTTCATGACATAATTATGGCATGTAGCCAATGCAAAAAACTGCACTCTAGACATACAAGTTGATATTTGTCATGGTAGAAGTACATCACAAGATGGTGTACACCACAGACTAAACACTGCTCTGGGGGTTGTTGACCCCCTCTTCTGAACAGCAGCCCCTGTTGTGATTTCTGTGATGCATGATGACATCTTGGATCCATCCCCATCAGGATTACACCCACTTCTGCATGTACCCAGGAGATGGTTAGGCTGGAGTACCATGAGCCAGGGACTTGTGGCAGCTCCAGGCTTTGATCCAGTCTGAAAAGTCCCACTGACAGCCCAGCTCTGCTTTTTTCCTGGATGGGTTGGTGGAGTCGTTGCATTGTGATTTATTATCATGGGAGAGACCTGCAGTGTCACAAGATGGTATCAGCTCCTGATGGATATTCACAGGTTAGGTTCCCAGAATAAGTGCCTCTTATCTATCATCCTTACACAAATATGTGTTTACACTGACGTTTATGGTTGCAGTCTTGAAGTGCTGCCAGACCACTGAGCTTATTCTTGGGATGATGAGCATATGGTTCCAAAGCTTCATTGTTGCAACACTGGAAGTAAATCAAACACTGTCTTCTTTTTTTTGTTTGTTTGTTGGGCAGTGGCTGGGAGCATTAAGGTAGTATTCTCCATTTTTGAACTGAGAAATGCCTTTCCTTTTACTCCTTTGTTCTACTTTTTAGTGGTATCCCAGTATTTTTAGAGATTTTCTAAGGAATTAACTGAGTTATGGTGGAGGGTTTGTTTTAACTATAGCCTCCATGTTTTAGAATTTTATACTTATGATATTTACAAGCGTCTGTGAATCTGGTACATGTGTTCAGTTGACTGTGCATGGTGCTATGCTAACTCATTGACATACTTTCTGAATGTACAGGTCCAGCCTTCTGTTGTGCTTCTTTTCAAAACCTCCTTCATTTCCATCCCATGTCTGTTCACCATCTGGGCCCACTGTTTGTAGGGCAGAGGAGCCAGAGCATGGTGGAAGGCGGCATGGCTTAACATGTGGATAGAGCTGTGAAATAATGAGCACCCGGATTATGCAAACACAGACAAAGGCCCTTTAATAGTCCTGTCATACTTCATTTGGACACATTGAACGGGAGCTCGTCCTGATCCTGGCTGTGAATGCACCACTGAGGGGCTTGCAGGTAGCTTTGCCTTGAGTCCTCTGCAAGGGGCACCCTGTAATTGCTCAGCCCCAAAAGCAGGATTTTGCATGGTGTGATCAAAGCAGTCTCCTAATCATGCCATTCCCCAACGCTTTGGCTGAAAACAACAAACCTATTCAACCTGTAAGGAGTGAATGCGTGAGAGATTTTCACCTGCTTATGGATGCCTGGTAGAAAGCACTTGATTGTATGTGCTACAGTTCAAAGCTGGCTCAAAGTTTTTTCCCTTGCTCTGGGTATAGAGGTGCCTCATCCTGCCTTTTGATGGCTTTCTATCCAGCTCTTCTCATAATTTCACTAAGACATATGAGGTTGGTTGCCCAGCTTTCATCTGTACTAAATATAAATGGAAAAACAAACTGGACACAGCAAGGTAAATAAAGAACAGGAAGTGTAATACAGACCTCTTGAGACTCACAGTATTCCCACATGTTTTACGTTATAAACCAGCGGGCGAGCACCAGCCTGCCACACAGGTGGAAATGTGTGTTTGGAGGCCACTGAACACTGAATGTTTACCCTGTATCAAATGACAGGAAGGGCTGAGGGAAACAGCATTGTGCTGAACCACTGTGAAAGGCTGTGAGGTTTCCAGTGTTCCCCAAATTTCTCTAGGGTGGGCTGGTGTTTGAATAGTTGCTTGCGGTATAAAATCTTCGAGGCAGTAGTTCACACTACTAAGAGAAAGATATTCTTTATATGGTTGGTAAATAGAGGTGCTGCTGAAATCTCATGAGCTTTTATTACTAGGTAAGAAATCTGGGGTTACGCTGTGGAGCCAGTTATGAAGATTAAGACTACTTTATAATTAATAGCTCTCTTCTCCATCTGCAAGCAGAAGCATTATCTGACATTAGATCAGCTGATGCAACCAGGCAAAGCAAACAGGGTACACTTCTTTTTGTGGGCAGGACAATCCAAAGCATGTCAGTAGCTGGCTGTTAAATTTTTAAGGCTTTCACCTAAAGGTTGTCACAGGGCTATAAAATTGGTTACCTGAGAGACAGATGAGCTTGTCACTGGAGCTGGGAGCAATGGAAGGCTGTCAAAGACTGAATAAAGATGCAGGTGTTGAAAAGACAAAAGGGAAGAAGCAGTAGGGGGTAATTCACCATAGCACTGGAAGTTTTAGCCATTTCCTAGAGTATGACCGTCTGTCAGTGAGATGTGAAGGCCTCCAGCATTTGGCAGGTTTGGGTCTTTAGTGAAGGTTTCTGCGTTTTCACACAGGCAAGATACGATGAGGGCCTGAAGTTGGAATATTTTTATAAGCATGCCTTTTCTAGGAGCTCTGGAGGGGTGACAGTCTGCCAGGGTAGAGGTAACAGTGTTCCTGTTTTCCTAAAAGGAGAGCTAAGCTGCACAGGTTTTATCAGATGTCCCTGGCTGTTCTTATCAGTTCTTATGAATCAATGGAGGATGTCTAGTTTACTTAAGTTAACATCCCCAAATAAAAACTTAGGCTTTGTCAAACCCAGAATCTTACATGGCACTTGCAAGTTTACTCAGTTACTAATTGCAGTGAGGGTCTGTGAATAAAGCCTGCAGAGTCCTTGCAAGTCCTTGCCTTGCTTGCAAGAGTAAAGCCTTGGTTGTTTGTTTTATGACAGTGGGAGGTGTTTACCTCTGTGGCTGCCTTTATATCTGTGTGTGTGCTTGGAGACCCTCCTGCTCTTATTAAGCTTATAATCAACTAGGAAGGATAAAAGAAAGGATAATTCTCTCCCCAGGGTAGATGACGAATGGATATATAAGGTGATATTCACCTCACCTTTTTTTGTAGTTACAACAAAAGCGGTTCCCTACCGTGACCTGGTCATGTGGGTCCTCCCCGGAGCCAGCGGTGAGAAGAGGCAGGTCCACTTTGTACATCACCAAGAGCATCACCATCTCAGCGTTGAGCCTGCAAGGGAGACATATGACTCTCTTACATGAGATGAGACAAATGCCACCCTCAGCAGCTTGCTCAGCTTAACACAGCTGTAGGAAATTAGCGAGCTGAGTTGAGTGCCTTTAAGAATCTCCAGCATCCATGCTCTGTTATGCTAGTCATCCTTCCTGTACACCACTTGCAGTAAGAAGCACCAATAACAGGTTCCTGTGAGCCTTAGTATATTCTGCTACAGATTTGAAGAAGGTAAAGGACATAACACTAGATGGATAACCAATTGTTATCTACTTCTAGTATAAACTAGAATTAGTTAAAAATTTATCATGTTAGACATCTTGGTGTTGGCATAACATTTCTTCGGATCGAGCAACTGAAATAGTACATAGATACAATACAACTGTACACTGCCCTTTTTTATCTGCCTTGTTCCCCAGATCAGTGGTGGGAAAATGAAGGGAGTTTTCTAGGAAATGACCATGAGGATTTGCTCTTCTGGTTTTCATTGCTCATCTTTCTCTGTAGTGCAATTTTTTTTCCCATTCTTTCAGGAGCTGTGCATGGTACAGACCATTCACATTACATTAACTGTAGATTGCTATGATTGTAGTTGGATGAAGTATAATTAGGGAGATGATTACATGCTGTGGGTAGCTGTCAATGCTCCTGATAATATGCTGCTGAGCAGTTCACACAGAGCACAAAGCTGTGCATCATGGGCTTGTTTCCACAAATGGAAATATAAAAAACATCCATGCAGAGCATCTATTGCCTTGTACTCAAAGTGACTGTAAAAGAGATGGAATTGTGCCAGTTTTCTATGAAATCCAGGGAAAGGCCTGAATGTTTTGAATGGTTGTTCGCTTCGTACCTTTGAGATTTGGGTACTGTTTTTCTTTATTTTTACAGGAAAATTTCTGCAGTTTACTGCAAAGTTCCTAGCTGTGACATCTATGTCAAGGGTCTAAACCTGAGCAAACAAGGCAAGCATGTTCTTTGTATTATAGTGTTTGAGATTTCAGATCTGCATGCAGGAAGCAGGTGACCCTTGGGCTGGTGAATGACTTCGCATCCAGGCATGACGAGCACAGAATCAGAAACCTAGTGGGGATATTACCAGGGGTGGGGGTTCTCCAGCTGCCCCCACGTCTGGCTGCGTTCATGCTCATGCTGGGTATGTGCAAGGGCACCGAACCAGAAGGTGGCACTCCAGACCCTCTTACAGGTCGAACCTCCTCAACAAACCCCAAAGCTGCGGTTGTGTTGGTGCAGACGCATCTACGCTGGCTGGGGACTGAAAGCTCCTTAGCTGCAGATACAGCTCTTCCAGGGCTTATTATCTATGCTTGGAAACACAAGTACATCCCAGACCCCGGGGCTACATCTGTGTGGCTCTCCTAAACTGGGGTTTGAGCTCTGTGTGGGACTATCCTTTCTGCTTGCTTGCATGCTCCCTAGAAGAGCTTTGGCTTGTGTCTACTAGCATTGTCAAGTGTCCTTGTTTTGGCTGGAATAGAGCTTATTTTCTTTCTAGTATCTGGCATAGCATTGTGTTTTGCATTTATGGTGACAATAAATGTTGATACCATATTTATGTTTTAGCTCTTGCTGGGCAAGATGTATTGGAAAGTGTGGGATGTTGGCATGATGTAAACTGTATAGAATAAAAGGTGGAGGCAATGCTCTGACCAGATATTCTCCTTAATGGACCTTGGGGATGACTTGTTTTTGGAAGGGAGAGAATTTCCCTTTGCAGAAGTGAGACGCCCTGGCCTCCTTGCTTGTCTTTAGAGCCAGTGAACCAAGCTTGCTCTTTTTTAATTTGGTGTTACAAGAGGAAAGTGATGGAAGTGTGATCTTGTTTGTGTGCGGGGAAGAGCGGCTCTGGAAGGTTGGTCTTGCTCTAATAGGCAGAGAAACATGGAGATTTTGAAAGCAATTACAAAGCAAGCTGCAAACTCAAAAGAATTAGTGGGCAATTAAAGATTTGAACTTAATAACAAGCTTGACTACTTCTCTACCAAAACACTCTTTGCCTCTGCTTTTCCCATCTCCATGCCTAATTAGTGCTGCCACCTTTACACTCAAGGGCAATGGCCCCTATCTTTTCCTCCCATGCCATTCCCGGCAGTGTATCTTCAGCTAGCACAGGCATCTCAGCATTTGATCATCCTGCAACCTCTAGGCACGTGGAAGGTCTGGCCAGTTAATGTAAACTGTCCCTCAATTGTCTATCTGGTGAATCAGTGCAAGGATCTCCACTGCCATGCAGAGAACTTTGCTTCCTAAGGCTACAGAGTCTCTGAGTTTCTTAATCTGTGCAGTTATTTACTAGGTTATCGGACCTACTGCATGAAAGATGATTTTTATAGCTGAAGTTCAGCAGTTCCCAGTTACGCATGCTCCCCGGGAACCTGGAGGAGTTGTACCTATTCAGCACTTTGTTGTCACTGAATTTTTCAGTTACTCTGGTGCGTTCAAGGTGCACATAGACCTGATATAAATATTTCCATAATTTCCTCTTAGGGGTATGATGCAGATACCTCATTGTCAAAAAGTCTTTAATGACAGCCCTCATAATGGATTAAGTTTTAATTTAACTCCCACCCTCCCCCTGCCAAAGACGAGTGACTGATCCTGGCTTGCTGGAATGTGATTAAATGAGGTATCTCTGATAAACTTATACATGTTTCCCTGGAAAGCAATTTCCACTTTGTTATGTTACAGTAGCCGGTGCCTTATGAAGTAAAGGGAAACATTTGTCTAGCAGGACATCATAAATTTCATGGCAGACTTTAAATTTTCTTGGATGAAATGTTTAAAGTGGAGCAGACTGATCTAAAAACACACTGGCCTTTCCTGAGTGCACCAGACGCTGCTTTGCCTCCTCCATTCAAAGGTTTGAAATCCCCTCTGCAGGGGAAACCTGGTGGTAGACGGAAGCAATATAGGTGTTGGCTGGATTTCAAACCCAGGGAAAACCAACACCATCTGAAAGCCAGTATTATAAATAAATAGTTGGGATCATTTTTGATGAGTTGATTGTGCCCCATTAAAGAGGGATTGTGGAACCCACCATATTCCCCGCAAATTGGATATAATCCAGTTTTTACAGTGGAGCAAGATTAAGTTAAATCGCTTTTCCAAATAACCATCATTTGTTTGATTTGCTTTCATGAGGGCTTTTGGTTATGTCCGTAGTTGCCAGATGCAGACTGTCACTTGTAATGTCTTGTGCCTTTCAACTTGAGAAAGTCGTATAAACTTTGCTTTCCTCCAGTTAGAAAGAGCAACGGTCTTTTGAGAAATGAATGAAATCCTTTAGCCCTCAGCCCTGAAATGTGATGCTTGGGTCAAACTTCAGCGTTGCAGGAAGTCTGTGTGCTGATGTTTTACGCTGTAAACCTACCTTCTTCATATTAAAGGCTTCTTGAGAGTGGTACTTAAAGAATGACTGAGAGCCTTTATGTGCAGCTGCATTCTGAATTGCTGAAGGAATCTTCTTAAAAAGACACTTAGGTTCATAAATGTACATCTCTTAGTGGTATTTGGAAGCCTGGAAGTTGATTTTTGGTGCTAAAAAGTGGGAACTACAAGCTAAATGTATTAATCAAATTTTAGTCCTGACATGCATTTCAGTGGATGAGTGTACTCTCTGCATAAATTACCATGGTCCAAAGATTTTTCCTATTAAGGATGAATATTATGGCATGCTACAAGGTACATGTTGCCAGGAAGAATGCGACTTCAATAAAAGGGAAAAGAAAGCAAAATAAAATCTTATTTGAAATGAGAAATTGATACCTCAACAGCAACAGCAAAATATAGCCCCGGCATCATAATAAAATAGAACTCAGAATAAAATAAGCTCAATCTTCCAAATAAGAAACCTTTTGCTTCAGGGAAATGTATTTTGTAGTCAATTAATGAAAGCTGGGAGACTTTGTAAGAAATTATTTTCAGTGAAGGAGCATTTTCTAATGGAAAAAGATTTTGAACAATTTATTTCCAGCAGCTGGTAACTGATCCAGGCCTCTGATCCCACCTGGGTCTTCTTGGCACTACCGAAATCCGACTAATCCCTTGTGATGTTAACAATGTACAGGGCATACACTGTAAAACTTCTCTTTTACCAGAGTCCAAAATATGACAAGTCATGCTCAAGCTTAAGCAAAAAGAATCAGTCTTTCGTTGTAGTCACCCCATTGGAATTGTCTTTTTAATTAAAAAAATAGTGAGAAAAAGACTAAAGAAATGTTTCTTGCAAAGAAGAACTGGAGATTTCAAAAAGCAAATGTGAGGCTCCTGAGATGTGAGTCCCAAATAAAGTCTTCCTTCAGGTGCTGTCTGGGGACTGTACATGGATGACTGCAACACATTCATTTTGCCTTTATTATTCTTTCACTGTAACCTGACTTTGGTTCAGGAAAAGGAAATCCATGGCCTTAATTGAAGCCAATCAGTGAAAGGTCATGGGGTAATACTTAACAGACAGGGATGGGGGAAAGGAAAAACAAGGAAAAGGTAAGGTCTCCTCTTTCTTCAAAGACTCAGTTGGATCCTAGAGACAGAGCACACCTGGAAGATGAATGTGCTTGCACCCAAATATGCATATCAACTGGGAGTCATAAAATTAAATGTCGTTTGTTTAGATTATTTGCTTCCTGTTTCTCCAATGACCTGTGCAGTAGTAACTGTGGTGTGGGGAAGCATGGGTGCCTAGTGCAGACATTCAGGTGTTTATTACCATAGCATGACTGTACAGGTAGGAGCCTCAGTGCTTCTGTTAAGGACCAGATGTGGGGTTCTGTGAATGAAATATTGACAAACACTGTGCCAGAGTGTTGATAGCTGCTTCTGGAGTTTATTTTGCTTTTTTTGTTTTGTACATTTTTTCCCCACAAAGATCCAATAATATCAGACCTTTCTCTTCACTGAAGGAGAGTGTAATTAGCTTTGTAATTTGTTCCAGGGATTCAGCAGCCTGAAAGTCAGAAAGTATTTTGTGACACCTAAGCTATATTTCCTTGTATTTTTGCAGTCTGTTGCTCCTTCCCTCAGCTACAGTAGACATACAAAAGAAATTTATTAACTGTTTATTTTTAGAGCTGTTCTGAATCTAAGATAGTCGTGGTCATAATCTCTTTTAGTCTAAAATGGACATGCTAATGGTCTGGTCTAAGATAGCTATGGTCTCAGTTTGAGTGGTCCAGCATATCTTCTTCAAGTTCAAAGTATGTTTGCGTACACTCAAGTCAGTTAAGTGTTTGCTTAGGTTAGCAAGTATGCACATACATATTCACAGGCTGAAGTACTTTAGCTAGATTCTTCATAATCTACTGGGTTTAATCTACTGGGTAATCCACTGGTCTCTTTATGGTATGCTTAGCATTTCTAAAACTCACATCCTTTTATGCTGTGAAGTGGGCTTCCAGAGCATCTGATCTATGAGTGCTTGATGGAGGTGTTGGAACTGCCCAGGCCAAGAGAACAGTGAAACGTCCTGACTAGCCTTTGTCCAAAAATGACAGATCCACACTTTTCTTCAGGACTTCACTTATAAAGGACTGCACAGAGCAGTGTAGGTATGCTTTATGACAGACAAAACATAAGAGACATTTTTTGGAGCATGTTTTCTTGTCATAAATATTTGTGATTCAGATCTTTAGACTTGAGCTGTTTTGTCCATGGTGCAAAAAAAAAACCTCGTACAACTGATCTGGAGGATGAGTCTTTGTCCATGAACACCCAGTTGGTGTTTGGAGCAGAATTGCTGCCTTTGTGCAGACAGATACATTTGCAGAGAAAATCCAAGACAAAGATGCGTCCTCAAAAAAGAAGTCTTGCTTAAGTCCATATAAAGAAGCATCTGTTTCAAAATAGCAAACACTGAGAGATCCTGAGAGTCTTTGGAAGGCTATTTTTAAACGGTTGTGAGGGATGAACAAAAGGAAATGTGCCGTCCCAGGAATAACTATCTTCATTCTAAGTCTGAGGCTACACCACCAACAGGGTAAGTCCTTGTCTTTTCCCCACAGCTGGCAAAGAATTTCATATTCAGCATTTCACTTCCTGAAATGCAAATTCTGTGGCCTGTGTAGCAAAACTGCACAGCAGGATTAAGAGCACATTGTGTGGGTAGAGGCAGATCATCCGAAAAAAGGCTGAGGGAACATTCTTTGGTTTAGAGACCTGGAGACAATAATTTTGCTTTTCTAAAATACCTGTGATACCACAGCCCAGCTTTCAGAGATGGGTGGCTGAGGTATCCCTTGATTTTCACAGATTTTAACATTATGGCAAAGTTACAGCTATTTCCAGGCACAGAAAGATACACCTGTAATTGTCATTGCTCGTATTACTGCTGTTCTTGATACCATTGCCCTATTTCTTCTGTGCTAACAGTAAGTTTTGTCTAATTATAGGATAGTTTATCCTATATGTGACAGCTCACTGAACTGATTTTGCATGAGATCTCATCCTGTGTCTGCTGTCTGCGTCAGGTATCTTAAGCACAAATATGTCTTTGAGAATGCATCTCTAAAAGTTAGTTCCTGATTTCTGAAATTTGGGTAACAGCTATTTTGCTTCTCCTAGATGACACTCAGTGAAAAAAGCTTGGGATAAGGTTGCATCTGCCCTTGCTCTGGATAATGCTAAACTGGAACGGGACATATTTAAGATAAGAACCAATGGTTTGTTCTACATTATATGCTGTCATTCCCAAGTTTGGGGAACAGCTTAAAAGTTATCCCTATGGCCTTTGTTACAAGATTTCTACAAATATTAGCGTTGCTGCTGTAGATGGTAAAAAGTTAAGATGGTTGATAAGTTCTTTTTCAAATATGGAAAAGAAGATACATTCTTTTTCAAAGATGGGTATCACTGGATAAATCAGATTGGAAAAAGCTTAGTGAAAGTCCTACACAACCAGGAATACTCATCTGCAAAATACCTGTGCTCTGATAGGAGCAAAATCAAAATGCTGCTCTCAGAGCGCTGAGAGTAACTATTCCGTAGATGTCCCTTAGAAGTTGTACAGTGCCTAGATGGGTTCACAATGCTTTAGTAAAGAAGTGTATAGAAAGTGGAAAAACTCAAAATAGCTGGAACGCAAAGTAATGACAACAATAGCCTACAGGGATATGTTAAGTGCTGAGAGTGCTTACCACAGAAAATGTGTACGGACATTTGCTTTACTTGCATTGGACAGGCCTTATGGTTGTCATTTTCAGTATTTATTAGAACAATACCACATGTTGATTGCTTACATTCTTTGAATTAATTCCCACCCAATGTAGTGAGATGGAGCTCTGAGCCTTTTCAACAGTTGTGTATCATCATTTCACTCACTGCTGGCATGATTATGGGATACTGCATTTTAATGATGAATTGTGTAGCTGTAAGTGCCCCATATACTCACAGGACGATTCCCAAGAGGAAAAGCAGAATAAGTGGTTGTTTAGAGCAGACTCCCCTCATTCAGTTCAGAGCATGAGCTGGAAATCACAAAGCAACGTCTTAGCAAACCTGCCCAGCCCAGAGCAAGTAGGGGTCTGTGTGAGCTGCGAGTAACAGGAGGAAGTAATCACTGCCTCTATTTGCAGGTGTGATATGGAAGTCCTAATTAGTCTCCACTGCTCTGAAGGCAGCAGAAGCTGTAGTCTTCGTCAGCAGACACATTGTTTTGTTGGGTCCAAAGCCCAAAGTACTTGCACATCCTGTAGCTGCAGTTCTTACATTATATGTTCCCTATAAGTGGTCATTTTTGGACAGACCACAGTGGCAGGTTCCTAATATAATTATCTTGAGTGCTAACCCTTGAACTCATCAACTTAGATATCTACAATTGCCCTCCAGGCCTGCATGGCCTGCTTTTGACCACCTAATTTGAAAAGTCTATTGTAGTGCCCCAGATAACAACCCAAGTCAATTAGTAAGTCAGGGGACAGTGACAATAGCCTTCAGTGATTTGTACTGCATAACTTTCGGAGCTGCCTATTTCCTACAACTACAGGAGAGTAGGCATAAGCACAACAGTTGTGTGCCAAATGTTCATTACAGAAAATATGACCTCAATGATACATGAGCAAGTACAGAAGTGGCCTTAAAAGGCTTTCCCCTCTGTTACTGTATTGTGTCATCTTTTTTGTAGTCTACTGTGTCTGCATGACAAATAGGCGTCTGCCTACGATACTGATGGTCATTACTGAGTTTTCATGCTCTCACAAGGTTTGTCACGTGTTTGAAGTTTGTATTTGCTTTTTATTTCAAAACTGGTTTTCTCCCAAATTTCCCCATATTCTTTCACTTACAGCAAATTTCACGAGGGACACTGTCAGAGATTTTTCTCTTTGTTTAGAGCTACACCCTTTCTGGGTCAGGCCAGTGTAACCAGCTTTTGAGTTTAAATCCTGGTAGGTAACTGAGCCTCACACAGCCACTCACTCAACCAGTGGGATAGGGGCAAGAATCAAAGGGTAAAAGTGAGAAAATTCATGGGCTGAGGCAGACAGTTCGATAGGTAAAGCCAAAGCTGCACATGCAAGAGGAGCAAAGTAAGGAATTCATTCACTGCTTTCCATTATCAGGCAGATGTTTGGCCATTCTCAGGAAATCAGGTCTTCATCATGTGTAACGGTTATGTGGGAAGACAAACACCATCCCTCTAAATGTCCCATCTTCCTCCCTCTCATCCCAGCTTTTATTGCTGAACACAAGATCACATGGCATAGAATATCCCTTTGGTCAGTGGGGGTCAGCTGTCCTGGCTGTTTGCTCTCCCAGCTTGTGTTGTGTACCCCCAGCCTACTTGCTGATGGGGTGGGGTGAGAAGCCGAAAAGGCCTTGGCGCTGTGTAAATGCTGTTCAGCAGTAACTAAAACATCAGTGTGTCATCAGCACTGTTTTTAGCACAAATCCAAAACACAGCACCATATGAACTACTATGAAGAAAATTAACTCTATTCTGGCCTCTACCAGTGCACCAGTAAAGCCGAGATTGTGGCTTGGGTGCCAAGTTGGCTCGTGATGTGCTAGTAGTACTGGAAAAGGTTATGAGGCTTTATTGTTGCAGCATGGCACCTAAGCTAATGCGCTAATGATGTGTACATCATTTACATTTATTACATTGTAACAAAGAAAGAGCAGGGGTCCTCTGACCTAACAGCACTATGTGCACCAAAAGGACAGCATTGTGTCAGCAGCAGCGTCATCTCTGTGCTGTGTGTTGATGTACAAGGCAGGCAAGTTCTTGGAACTGGCCTGTAAAAATTAGAGGTGGAAAAGGTGTGTATTTCTCTTGAGGGATAGCATGGGAGATGGGTTATATGTATACACCTTACCAGAGTTTGAAGCAAAGCACCTCTTCAGGCCACATGTTCCATTGAGAAGAATCGTTGCAGCGTACTGGCAAGTTTCTTGTCTAATCTCCTCCTGAATACTTACAGAAATTTTTCTAACTGGTCTGCAGAAGATATTTAACAGTTTTACACACATTATTGTGTGACTTTTTTCCCAAGATTCAGCTTAAAGTTTTGTTGACTTAGGTTTTACCCTGTTGTGCCTTGCTAGATCACTTGAATGGCCTTGAGCAGCATTTTTTTTCTTCCTCTAAGCTTCAGCTGTGGTAATGCTTCACATTATTATTAATAAGAGAACTATGCACATGTAATTTATGGGCACACACATAGCAGAGAACACTGCACAAAGGCCTACCAGTTTCAGAGTGGAGCCACGACTCTTTGTTTCTGAATGATGACTTCATCGGCTTTGGATCAGGCCCATGGGGAGCCACAGTTAAAATAATCACTTAAATAACCAGAGTTAATGTATAATTCCTTCAAATCCCAACAGTTTTTAGAAGCCAGCTTACTACTGTCTTGGCTGTTTAATTCGTTGTTGGTTCTTTTCTCTCCATTTGGAGATGATCTGATTTTCTGAAGATCCCATTTGAGAAAAGCTCAGTGCAATTAATCAGCGCTGGTTTTCTGAAGTGCTCGTTAGGTTTCAGTTGTGTTGAACTCCTTTCTGTAATGCCATGTAAATGCATTCCAGGTTTAGCTCTCTGTCTTCTTTGCAGGATCTGTTACACTCCACAGATGAGGCCAGATGAGGTAAGTTCATGTAGCACCACTGGGTCAAATGCTGTCATGAAGGCCTAGACCAGATAGGGACTGAGCTTCTGCTTTTTTTCTCCTAGACAGGTCATCTGCAGAGTCTGTGTGAAGAGGAAGGTTCCTCTCCTTTTGGAACTCTATTGGCACTGAAGATTGTCATAATTTGAATCTAAAAGCACATGGACCCTCCCCCCTGCCACGTGCCAGGCACCACACAGAAAGATAATAAAATGGAGAATGTATCAAATAACTTAAATTTTAAGGCAATTAACAGATTCATTGAAACAAATGGAGGTAGCGAGTGGAAATTCAGAGACAGAACTGGTCATCCTGACCTGCAATGCCCTTGCCACATCAACCCACCTGGCTGTTTTCAAGATACTTTGTGGGAAGTCACCACTCTTCTCTTAGTGTGGAAAACCCCAGTCACTTTTTGCTTTACATCTGTAGTCCTTCTGGATGGAAACACAAACTCCTGATCCAAGATATCTAGCATGGCTCAGTAGTCTTCACTGTTTGAATGATCAAGTCAAGAGTTTCATGACATAAATTTTCCTCAAACGGAAGAGACCATGGCTAGCACAACATCTGGCAATGCTGACATAATCTACTGTTTAATTCAGATCATCTGTTGCAAACCAGAGACATCCAGAAATGCAGTGTTGTAAAATGCACTTGTTGTAAACTCTGTGCAGAAAATTTCATTCTGAAGGTTTTGGGAAAGTCACTTTTCCTGCTGTGCACATGTGACACATCATCCCTGTGTTTCAAACTGTCAGTGTCATATGATTTGTTTGAACGTCATCTCATCTCATCTCATCTCATCTCATCTCATCTCATCTCATCTCATCTCATCTCATCTCATCATATCAATCATACCATACCATATCATACCATATCATATTCCCTGATAGGCTTCTGAACTGTGGCTTGAAACCATTTTACACCCACTGAGATAAATGGAAGAAGGTAAAGGTGTTGCCTCTGATTTTAGCTGTCCTGTGTGAAACAGTCATGGAATGCAGAAGTCTTTCTGTGAGTTGTTGTCCTGCTTCCACTGGCCTGCTGGTTTGCATTCATGTGATGCTAAGAGTTTGAGCTTCCACTGTTGTTTAGAGAGTGGAACAGAACTCCTGCCTTGGGGAGAGACTGACACGGAACATCATGATGTGTTTCTGAAGGAGTTTGCATTGCCTTCATTATGAAAACTTGGGTTGTAAGATCATATGGGCTTAAGAAAGATTTGAAATATGAGATCTCATACATGGTATGATAGTAGCGAGAAAAGCCTCAATGAGGCAAACTGCAAGAAACATGATGCCTAACACGGAATGGTCTGTAAATAGAGGTAGGAAGGTACTGAATCCTAACCTTGCAATCTGTGTCATGCCCAACACTGAACTGTGGTTATCTTTAATGAGAATTGTTTAATCTTTAATGAAGATTAGCTCACAAATGCCCAATATTGCACCATCTCTCTTTGAAACTGAGACCCTTGAATCCCTTGTCAGTGCTTCATTCCTTTTACTGCTCAGTTTTGTCATGAATCTTGTTTTTCCAGGAAAGAGTAGATAAAGGGTATTGGGACTGAGGGTGTCTAGCTTATTTTTCTTGAAAATCTCCAGGGCTTAGTGTAGTAAAAGGCTGTGGGGTTTGTAGAGTTTCAGCCACAGAAAGAGCAGCTTTTGCATTGGAGTCTGCTTTTCAAATCCTGCCATAGCAGACCTCCCAAATAACTGATGGCCTTGCAATTGTCACTTCTAAAGAGAGCAGATAGAGTACATCTGAAGAGAGGAAGAGAAGTATTACCTAGGCTGGAGATCAAAGTATACTTCCACTGGGACCAAATCCAGTTAATGCTATATTTACTTTAATAACCTCCACGGAAGGGTACCTATCCATTTCAGTCTCACTATCATTTATGAAAGCCACCAAGGAGGAAATTACAGATTCGTAAAGTCAGCTGCAGGAATTCATCAAGTGCTTATTCAAATAATGGCTTGCTGATTACTGAAGCTTTCATTTCTGAACCAGAAAAAAAAAAATCTGCTCTTTGAAAACCACATGGAGGCGTATGAGATATAAAAGAGCACTCCTGGGTTCAGCACTGATTTAATAGGCTCTTTAAATGGGCAAAATCTGCTTCCTCCTCCTTGTCAGCTTCTCAGTGCACCTCTGACTGCAACATTTGACTGTCCTAGCTGTTGCTGCTACAGAAATGTTGTGTGCTGTACATGTGGAGTGCGACATACGTGCAACTTGGTGGGGAGAATAGGAGCTCTCCAGGGCACAAACAATGACAATGCAGCATCTGAAGCTGCCTGCTGCTTCTGTAAACAAGTTATTCATCCTAAACACATTTCCAGAACAAACTTGCAGACAGCTGCTCTTTGAGTTTAGTGTGGTCTTATGGTGTGCTCTGTGAAGAGCAAGTGACCTAATCATTCAGCTCCATTTTGGATTCAGGCTATGAGTGAAATTAACCCTTGGCTACACCTATGTTATTAAAGACAATGAATCGGGTGCGTTCTCTGACGTGGGGTCATTGTCACGGCATGGCTCATAAACATATAACTAAACTCTTCTTTTGACATGAGCGGGTCAAAGCTGCATGCTGGGATGACTGTGGCCAGAGCACATTATTTGGAATTGATGGTAAAGGTGGCCATGACATAGCACTCAAACCTGTGCCCTGTCTTGGGTAAGTTTACCATTGTAGATGTAGCCAGAAGGCCAGGATGGGTTTCATACACTAGTGTTCAAGGAATTTGACTGTGCTGACTTCCTCTTCCCCTCTCCTTACTTACCTTTTGCTTTTCCTGGCTTACTGAACCAAACCAACACAACAAAAGCTGGTGTTGGCAATTAGGGCTCTCTGGTGATGACACCTGTCCACTTCTGAGTGCACACCCATGTCCTACACTGAGAGGAGATCATGCTACCAGCATGACAACATGGAGCAGACACTTCTTATTTGAAGATACAGTGAAGAGACTTCATGAGGCCAGTGGGATACAGTCAGAGGGTTGAACCACCTGGTGCTCAGGTGGTACGGAGGAGCCCAGGTCTGGCAGAAACTGAGATCCTGTTTGGGATACCAGCCTCTCTTCAATTATGATGGCAGTAGTAGCTGGCTGTTAAATGCCCTTGGAACATAAAGCACAAGTGGTCAGATGTTTCGCTGCAATGGTGGCTATCTGTCACAGATTCCTTCTTCCTTGGCACTGTTGAGGCACAGAAGAAGGGAGAGTTCTGAAACAGGGCAGATTATAAAGGGATTTCTCAGGAAGTGCATAAAGTCCATACTGAGGGTAGAACTCAGGTCGCAAGTTGTCCATTGGAGCCAAAGGAATCTTGTTAGGGACTCGATCACTGGAAGAACTGGAATAAAATATTTGGTTAAATGAGGACATTTAATATTTTCTCTTTTCCTTTCCTAGTCATAGGTTAGTATATAAAAATGCTTCCAGCAGTAATATTCTCCAGTTTGTGGTGTTATACAGCTGTGTGCAGAAGAGAAATAGGGTAAAAGGTACTCTATTGAGAGACAATGAGTGGTTACACAGAAAATATATGTGGGAATAGACAAAAAAAAGTGGATTCTTACATGTTTTAGTTTTATTGTGTGGTCACAGCTGGAACATGTGCACAAGAACAGTCAGTCTTTTATCAGCATTCTCACACACTAACTGAATGTTGGCATGCAGGAGATTTGGTCAGGAAGACCTGCTGCTTCTGCCATTGCAATTAATCAGGCTTGTTATGGATGGAGATTAGAGAATCTAGTAATACTTAAGGTTCCATGGGTTATGGGAAGTGAAATATTTTATGTTTTCACTCCTACCTGTCAAGAGGGAATAGCCAAATATCTCATTTAAAAAACTCTAAGTGGATTAATTTTCTTATTCCAAGATGAGGAGTCTCAAGTCTTGTAAACAAAAATGCTTATTCTCAGGTCAGGAAGCAATAATGGGACATATCCCACTCCAAGTGAAATCACCTGTTGCTTTAGGAGATAGTAACAGACAACAAAAATCAGTTCTTTCTTAGATATTCGGCCTCGGGATGGACTTCTGAATTGTAAAAAGCAGCAAACAGCAACGTCCTGGTGGAAGGTGAAAAAGGCTTGAGGTTGGACCTTGGAGACCTACATTTTTTTCTTGGTTCTTGGGCAAGTTTTTTCAACTCTTGACTTAATTTTCCTTCCTCACTCCCTTTTCTGCCTGTTTATTCATGCAAGCATCTTTGCTGTGTGTTTGCACATGTCTGAAGGTTTGTTGAGGTTTGCTATTGCACTGCTTATAGAATCTATTTCCATAGCTATTGCTGAAGCCATCTATCTGACAACTGGGAAAGGAAGTTTGTCCAAGTGCTTGGTAGCTCCTATCTGAGACTTTCTTGTTCTCTTGCTTTTTATTCTGCGTCTGCTAACTGTAAGTCTATTTGGTTCAGCATTTTTGTTCCATGGCACTGGCTTCAAATTTTGACATTTGGAGTTTGTATCCAGTCATGAATTAAAATTTGCCTTGAACATTTCAGCGGGAAGAGGTTTTTGCTTTCTTTCAGTGTCTGGAACGCAGAATAACAGTGACCAGGGCGGAGCCAAGAGTACGTAACCTAGAAAACAATGTTTTCACTTTTCTTGCACATGAATTCCCAGTTTTCAAACACCCCTGAGCTTTTAGCTGATTATGTAGTTGTGGAGGGATTCAAGGAGACAGGCGTGACATTGAAGTCTGCCACTCAGATTGTTGATAGAGTTTAATATGAAGCTCATGTTATTCAGCACATGCTTTAGGTCCAGCCTGTGGGAATGGAGACTCCCCTTGCATTCATCATTTGTCATCACGGGTACCAGATAAACAACAATCCAACCACATGCAGCTTCCAAATTCCCTTGATGACTGGACCACAAGAGCCAATGAAAATGCTGGAGATGAGAAGAATAGATTTTCCTGGGAGCCAGCTAAGAAGATGAAGAACAATACCACCAAAAATGTTTCTTAGTCCTTTGAAAATAGCTGTCTGTGGCCATTATTTTTTTCAGACTGAGTCCTAGATTGCTATTTTATCTGTATTCTTGCTTTTTGTGCTTCTATTGATCCCCACACCTCCATTAGCCAGCACCCATCAGCTTCTGCATGGAGAACTTGAAGAGTTCTTTAGCTCAAACTTTGGCTTGCCCACCATATCCCACACTATTATTCTGCTTCTCCTTCCAGACACTGGCTTCTCCTCTTTATTCTTTTACTCTTTCCAACATCCTGAGAATTTCTTACCTTTCTTCCACCTCCTCAGGCTCGTGCCAGTCCATTGCCATGGTCTCATAGCCTTTTCTACTTGCAGAAGCACTACTCATGGCAGCAGGAGCTAGCAGGGCATGATGATGCTTAAACTGATGCCTTTCATTGGAAGTGAGATCCCTTTCTTAGTTTTGTTGTTGCATTGCTGCCACAGCAGACGTTTTGGACAAAAGAGACAGTGTTAAAGCAATGGTGCCAAACTGCTGGTGCCTGCTCAGAACTGGGAAAGGAAGTTTGTATGGCAGAAAACTTCTGGTTGGCAATGGGATGAATGTGGGTGAACAGAAAAGTGGACAGCAAAGCTAGGGTGCATTTAAATGCAATCCCAAAAATGAAGCTGGCGTGCATAGTATTTTAGGTATTTTCCCTTCCTCATACATCTAACCTGGAATTATTTAAGAAATACTTAAGAAATCTACTTAGGAAAGAGTATAGACTAGAGATTCATCTGCTGGCATGGATTCTTCTGATGCTACCACTAATCACAGTGCTGCTTGTGGTGAGCAAAATCTCCTTATTTCCCATGGATTAGTATCTGTCTCAGCTCTGTAGTACTCTGTGGTATGCGGCAGGATAGTTTATGTGTGTGGGATGATGGTAGTGCTGGCTGCTCGTTAACTTCCCTCACTTTCTTTGATCATAAAGGATAATGCAATGCACTGAAGTCCTATAAGGCTGATTCAACACCGCCTACATTGATTCAGCACCAGTGCTTCACTTCCTCAACATGTTCACAGGCAGTGCAGTTTTGTGTCACTGGAACATAAATACCTTAGTTGTATTATGATCAATGAGCTAATGCACTGGGACATGTTTATCTTTCCATCTTTGTATTTTAATGTGCTTACTCACCTGTCACAAGCATAATTTCCAGAAAAATTACTTTAAGCATACACTTGGAGAATGATGTGTCTGAGTGACTTACATAGGAGCTCTGCATGCTTTAAAAACATAGGCAAATCTCTTAGCATCAGCCTAAAGAAATCGGAAAAGGTTCGGAAAACATTGCATAAAACTCTAAGTTTTGGAAAGTCTTGCTAATAGTGCACTTTGGAACAACATCTCGTATTGCCACTGGGCTGACTCAGTGGGACCTATCTTAAGTTCTTAATTAAAGATTTCTGGAGAAGATTGGTAAGGGAAGGTTGGGAAGATCACTGGAGAAGGTGGCTGAGTGGGGGGCTCACTTGGCCCAGCCTTAGCAAATGTCCTAGATAACAGTACTTGTTAAGCCTGGGAGTGTGCACAGTGTGTGCATAGATCAAGTACACAAATCTGGGAGGGTGGTTGCCCAAATATGCTAGCACTAAAGAAGATGAATGAACTGGATTAAACAGTAGCTGAGCAATTACAAAGACTTTTTTTAAACAAAGAAGACTTCAGCTTGAAAAGAAATAAAGAACAAACATTTGTGATGTGAGAGACGCCCTGGAGAGGAAGCTGCTGCTGCAGCAGTTGTACACTGACTTGACAGGGCCATGGGTCACCCTGGGGTCCAACTGCTCTGCTTTGTTCTTTATTTGGTACTTAGGCAGAAGATGGGCTCCCTAACATCTTTAACAGCAGAAGATGAGAGATTAGGCATGTAGTTTACACCAAATTGTTGTGTAGGCAAAATCCCCAGTTGGATTCCTGGGGATATGAGGCGGGAATGATCCCTTTTCCATCAGTAAACCGAAATTAGGTTAGTTGTAGGGTGGGATGAGCAGCCTTTTGAAAGTGTCAAAATCTCCCTGCTGGGAGTGATCGCTCTTTTTTTAAACTAAGGACAATGGTAGTACAAAGCCTCAGGCTCCTCTCTTCCCTCTCTCCCCACTACAGCCTGCTGTCTTTCCATTTAAGGGTTTACCGAGTGTATCCAGAGAGCTGCAGACCCACCGGCTTTGCTCTCTGAACGACTTACAAATAGCTTCTCTGGGTGGTGTCTTTAAAAATACCTCTCTGAGTCATACAAAGAGACATGATTGAAGATGGAACCTCACAGCTTAAAACTGATTCTCCTTTCTCTTTCTTATCTGTACTGTAGCACATGTGACAGCTTAATTTAGCAGAAAGTATAAGGGGTTTATGTATGCATAGCGAATTTCACTTTTAGTATATTATACATTTAAAAAATTTTTGCATCTGTGTCCAACACAACGGTACTTAGTAGTAGAAAGTAATTACACACATGATTTTAGGGGATAGAAAAATATGCATGTTATAGTACATTTTTGTATGTGTGCAGAGAAGTAAAAGAAAGAGTAAACTCCAGAAACCTTAAATTATAGAGTATAGGGAGACCATATGGAACTGATTGCTGGCATATTACACAGTAAAACAAAAAAAACCCAAATCCAAACCCACAAGTAATGTTTTTTGGACAATTTTTTTTGCTATAAAATGATTGTTCCAAGAAACCATGTTTGAAGAAAACCAGCTTATACTAGGAATTTATTCAGACTCTTGCTCCCACCATAGATTTGTAGCTAGGTGATCTTGTTTAGAAGTGGATTCATTTTCCATGTGAAGAACCTGTTCTGTGTTTATGCAGGGAGCTCCCCAGCAAAGAAGAAAGTTAAAATGCCACATTAATACTCCCATAAATCCTTTCCCAATTCTCATGTAGCTGCTCTAGATTGCTTTGGTTTCTGAGCATTAATATAAACTATCTTAAACCTCAGTATGTGTCCTAAACACAGAGGTACATGTGTATTGTTCGTTTATATTTGTTGTTTCAAAAATATACTTGGTGATATATTTAATTTAGCAAACAATAGAAAACTTCAGCCTTCCAGGAATAATTCCTCCACCAAGAAATTCAGGATTGGGTCAACATGATTCACTTAGGGCTGGATGCAACCTGAAGAAGGTGTGAGGAACCCTTTCACACCTCCATTGCATAGAAAAGGATGATGAAGACTAAAGCAATTGGGTCTCCTCTTAGCAACACATCACATGGAGCTACCATATAATGGAGTTCTTGGATATAATTTCTGTGATGAAGAGAATGAGGCACTCAACAAAAACAATCTGAGAAAGAGCAAGAA
The DNA here is from genome assembly GCA_025447955.1 of Psilopsiagon aurifrons. Taxonomy (NCBI): domain Eukaryota; kingdom Metazoa; phylum Chordata; class Aves; order Psittaciformes; family Psittacidae; genus Psilopsiagon; species Psilopsiagon aurifrons. Next base: position 15,069 of record JAOEHY010004682.1, on the reverse strand, counting down.
GGGAAAAAGGGAGGGGTAAACATAGTTTATACCTTCCTCATTTGATCCATGTACTTTATTCTTGCAGACGATACCAAATGCATCAGAATTACTGCTGCTGTATAGCCAGCAGTGTTCACTTAGTGTGTTGCTTTTGCTGATATGCAGGTAGTTTATATCAGGTCCAGCTAAGGAGCATGGTTGAAGGGGCGGAAGTGGTCACACTTCCGCAAGGAGCTTCTGCTGGCTAAACTCCTATCTGTGAGAGAAATGTGCAGAAAGAAATAGCAGTCTAAGACAGCCAGATCATCTCTCCCTTATAGCTTCTTCCCTGTATTCTGGCAAAGCCTTAGGAGTGAAAACAATGAATATATCTGCTGTATACCAGGATAGTACAGCTGTGATAGTAAGACATAGGAAACCAGAGAATCCTGACCAATTATGTGCTGAGCTGTGTCAGAGGGGTCACATGCTGTGTTGCTCTGAGCCTCTTTTTCATGTGGGATAAAAGGGAGTTAGGCAGATGTGCCAGTTCTTGCTTTGCCCCTGATATTATTGTAAGAGCGCTCTTATTATCAGTGAGTTTTATTGGATGTATCTTATTAGGCAGCATAGTTTATAGTAACAGCACTGACATGCAGTACCTCTGTGGTAGTGGATGTTTGTTGTCTTATTCAGGATAACCCTGCTGGGTAAAAATGACAATCAGGTTTCTATGATTATGTGTTTTAATGTGACACCTAGAAAGAGAATTAGATATCTACACATATCCTACAAGTATACTTGTCTCAACGACTGATGCTACTCCAAGTATTCGAATGACAACATAATCTCTATTTCAGTGTTAATTCAAGAGATGTTGCTTTGTATGCAATTAAGATGTGCTCTACATAGGAATGTTCCTAAAATTTTAGTACCTGAGTCAAGGAGAACCTATGAAACTTTAATTCTGTTTTCAGAGCTTTTGAAAGATGATGGTGCTACCATCCAAGGTTTTGGTATAAATGTACCTCCATAATTTTCTTGTCTGAAGCTTAAAAGAAATAGGTGCTAGGATGCTGAAAACTTCAGCTGTTATTAAAGCATACTGCTAAATACAGCAGACAGCCCTTTTCATGCTTATCTCTCTTTCATTAAAGCCACCTCACTGGTGCTCACAAATGGCTTTAGACAAAACCTACAGGGAGAAGTGAACTGCTATTCCATGAAAACTTGAGTAAATGACAAAGATAACACACTTGTTGCCCTAGAGATCCTTGTCAGACTGAGCTTTTGCCACCACAGTCTACAAGCATTTTTCTCACGTGTTATTTGATCGGGAAATCACAGCAATGCCTCCAGTAGCACATATCAATCTTCTGTCAAAGGGAGCTCAAGACAGCAATCAAAAAGATCTCCTATGACGACTGAAGGTGACTGGCTACTGTTTGGACATATCAACTTTTACTTATTTTTGACTTGGAAGCAATTTATCAGTAAGCCTGGTTATATGCAAGCTTCTTCAACGTCTGTATTGTTTGAGTATTTTTGCTTGCAGATATTAACACTGCAAGCTGGGCTGTCAGCTAGTTTGACTGTTCTTCCTGGTGCAGCAAACAATCTGGCAGATTATTCTATTTCTGATCCACAAGGGGTTTGTCAAAGAATTATTTTTGTGCATCTAGGAAGAATTGGAGGAACTTCAGGGATCGATTAAAAATATCAATATCCGGACCTTAGAAATTAAGGACAAGATTTGCTGTAGATTGAATTAATAAATCAAAATGGATATAGCTCCTTAGGCAGGAAATCCCTTACTGCACAAAGGAGTGATGGGTAGGAGGGGCAGAAAACTCGCCAGCCATTTTGAGACCCTAGATGCAGAGGGGCTGTGGAACCTATACATGATCTTAAGGTCCTTTCCAAACCTAACTATTCTATGATTCTATTCTATGATTCTAGGATTTCCATGCGATCAGAGTACTTGTGCTTTTCTGTGGCTCATATACTGGATGAAAGCAGGGCATAGCCTTGAAGCTCATCATGTACAGATGGAAAAGATCAGCTGATATTCAACGTTTAATAACAAACCCAGATCCCATCAAAGAGCAAATTTGTGCCTCTCCTACATACCACAGTTTCCATCACTTTGTTGCTATGGAGTCTTTAGAATAATAATTAAACCATCATAAATAGCAGGACCACTTCCAGAGTATACTCCTATTCTTAAGAGACACCATTGACCCAATCTGTTTTATGCTCAAATGTAAGGGTCTCCCTTGAATCTTTTCTAGTGCTGACTGGAAATATTTCCTATTTTCCCTTTTAACTACAGAAAGTTTTAACTTTTCACATACCCAAAAGAGGAAGAACACAAATGAAAGTCTTTGTTCTCAAAAAAGGTAACTGATTTATTATAGAAAAACCTGAAATTCTCCACTGGAGATAGATATTTTCAGTGGAAAATGTTCATATAACTCAGTTTTCTGTTGAAAAAAAAAAAGGAAATGTTGACTTAGCTGCACACTGTTGACCTGTAATCCTCCAGTCTGTCCCTATCCTGCCTCTGCACTGGGACAATGCTTCCTATGGTATATATATTACTTTGTGTGCCCAAAGATATTAGAGGATTTACAAAGCTAGCAATAAGCATCTTAAATTGGCTCTTAACAGATTTACCATTAGATCCTTTGGGAGCCAGGTCCATGCATTAACCCATTGTGGAGTACAATATAGCAGTAAAACACAGCAGCAAAAACCTGGACCTCAGAAACACTTAGAGCCCAAGAGTGATTAAAATGTAGCTGTCACTAGGGTGTTTTTCTCAATGGAAATCTCTACCTAATTACCTATTAATCATGGTCCGTCTTTCAGGTCCCTGAATGGCAAGAAACATTTTGAACATTTGTGTCAAAGCTGCATAAAATCAAGGTCACTGTGTAGCAGACAGGACCCAGAAATCAGGTCATGTATTCAAGGTGTCACAGGGCTTCTGGGAGGTGTTCATGGTGCCATATAGAAAGAAGCTACCACCACCTAAGAGATCTCTTTTTATGGAAGGTAACAGCACCATGGCAAGAAACTGACTCAAAATCTCACTTTTTACTCTGCTCTGGCTTAATAAAACAAACACACACACACAATGTCGGAGAACTGTTCTGAAAGAAAAGGGCTCAGTGAAAGGGCGCATGATAGGAAAATATTCAAAGCAAAGACTGAGACAGTCTTGCAAGTAAGAAATGCCCCAGGGCAGCTGGGGGCTAATACATAATAGTAGTCTCATTTATAATCTAGTAAGAATGTCTGGTTTAGCTTCCTCTCAAAGCTTAAATTTTACTTTCATGAATCAAAGTTTCATGGTGGAACTGGGTGCCAAAAATGCCAGTGAAGCCAATTTGTTTATCCTGTGACACCACAGAGCTTTGTTTCAATGAATGTCATTATGTATTTAAATCCACTGCATTCTTTACTTATTGCTATTTGGCAAATCCATATTTAGAGCACAGTGGGGTCTAGAGCTGTATCTTCAGACATGTAATTAATGTTAGCTTCCACAATGCCAATATGCGCTCCTAAAGAGAACAAATCTTCTGAGAAGTGGCTGAGGGAACTGTTTAGAGAAAAAGAGGCTGAGTGGAGCTTCTTTACAATCACTCAAAAGGATGTTGTAGTGAGGTGGAGGTCAGTCTCTTCTCCCAAGCTAACAATAGGACAAGAGGAAGTGGACTCAAGCTGTGCTTAGAATATATATTAGAAAATATTTCTTCACAAAAAGGTCTTTCAAGTATCAGAAAAAGCTGCCCAGGAAAGTGGTTGAGTTACAGCCCTTGGAGGTATTTAAAAGATGTGTAGATGTAGAGCTTAGGGACATGGTTTAGTAGTGGACTTGGCATTGATCGGTTAATGGTTGGACTTGATGACCTTAAGGGTCTTTTCCAACCTGAATGATTATATGATTCTAAATAAGAATGCCATTGAAAAAGGACGTGTCCAGGTAAAGTCTGGTTTGTTGTAGCTGGGACTCTTTCTGGTGCTGAAATCTGAATTTAAAGGCCTGACTTCACATGCTCATTTTGAAAAGTTTGGCCTGTGCAGTCCTATAATGCCCTTTTGTATATTTCTATGACTGTCTTTAGGGATCTGTCTGTTTCATTGCACATTCTTCTCGCATCTACAGTGTTCATTTAAAAATACAACAAGTGGTGATTAAGTCAAAAGTGATTCAAATGATGTGACTTTCAGCATTAGGAATGGATGAAAGGCTGAATCAGGCAGCCTTAAACAGTCACTGAAAGTAATTTGTTCCACAATATTTATTCTGTTATGTATGAAAGAGAAGAAGAGAGACTGAAGTCCTCCCTGGTCTCTGGTCCTGCCTCCAAAACTTTCTCAGGTATCCATGACTTCACAGACTGCAGTGAGAGCCCATTTTTGGAGGCCTGTAAAGTTTTACTCTAGCTTTTTTTAGTCTCTCACCAAAAAATACATAGTTTATCATATCGTGCAAAGTGGAACAACTTGAGGAACTGAGAAGAAATGTAACATGTGGGAGCTGTCCTGGGATGCAAGAGCACAGATGCCTTTCAGCAGCACAAGGGAGTTAACCCTCGTTATTCTTATTCTGTCTTTTGTCATTGATCCATACCAGTACTGGTACCCACAGGGTGCTGAGGCTGTAACCCATCTCTTTTTATGGATAATCTTGGTTGTTTGATGTACTAAGCATACTGTGAGAAAACCTACTACGTTAGAGTGCTAGATACACAGCTGTGAAGGGAATGACTAGTCTGTAGATGTAAAAGTAATTCAGGCTTAAGAGGAAAGCCAAGATATTTAGTGCTAACAAAACAGAGGTGTTTTCAGTGTTGGAAACATGGCAGATTTAACGTCTAAAAACTGAAGGCATATCTAGGAAGAGTGTCTGCTGAGTGAGGTTTTTGTTTTGTCTGAGAAGACTAAACATCCAAACTCTTGTCAAGGCCAATGGAGGGAAACAGATGCTTGCAGTCTAAACACAAGTGCTGCTCTCCAGAAGTGCATTTTCTTCCCATGGGCTACAGAAGGAATCTGGGTGATGGGTCAGATGTAAGACCCACACTAACAATAATTACACATAATGACGGACCCTGAGCATTTTTTTCTCTACAAGACTGAAATCAAGCTTCTGGACATTGCTGTGAAGGGTCCCACCCAATTTGTCCTTTCACATTTCTTGATTTATTTCTTATCTTCTTCAATTTCTCCTCTTTTTTGGCCATGGAAGCTGTTTCTTTGCTGGAAGAAAATCTCAGTGCTCATGCACTCATGGTAGCGGTTTCTTTAGAAATACCCACAAACGAGCTTTTTAGAAGAACGCCAGCACAAAAGACAGCCACAAGCCACCTCAGTATTAATATTCATAGGTCACTGCTGTTGTGAATTACCGAGGTTTTTAGCCTTTTTCACTCTCGTTTACAATGAAGTGTTAACTTGCAGTCTCAGAGGAGAACAGCCAGCTGCCTTAATCCAAAACCAAACGTGCTGACTACAGTAATCCATGGAAAGTTTAGCAACAGTTCCTTCTGCTTGGTGGAAACAGGCTGGCAGCAAAATACTTGTTAGGGACCACCTCCAGAAACTGCCAAAGTAAGAAGAGCAGGGAAAACGTAGTGGCATACAAATACTTCAGAGAGAAACTGAAGCCACCCAAAGCTCATTTAACCACTGTTGTCCAGCTTGTCCAGTTATAATACTGCTGCCACTGATTCAGGTTATGCAAATGTTGGTTTGGAAGCTGGTCTTGTTACTCCCAGCTACTCTCCCACTTTTTGGTAGAAAACATTGAGCTCACAGAGTCAGGGGATTGTATGCCTCAGCCAATCTGAAGCTCCTCAAAGCTCCAAGTCACTCTTGAATCACATTGTTAATGTTTCAGAAACCACACAGAGCAAGCCATTTCCAGTTTTCTTTAGCCTTCAATTCACTAATGAATATTAATACTAAAAGAGCTAGACTCTGGCTATTTCCCTGACCTGTGTGAAGATCCTGACAAATTACAGGGACTCAGGATAAGTTTCGTGTTTTACTCAACTGAAACAGGAGCCCATATCAGGAGCCCTCATGAATATTTGAAGCCTATTTGTCCAGACAACATGCTTTTTTTAACCTGCTTTTTGGTCCCTTCCTTGCTAGTGAGACTGAGTACAGCTCCCAAAACCGGTGCTGATTTATGTCCAGAACGAATCTGGTTCAACACATCTCACTTGTTCAATGGACTAGGCAGGTGGGTGAATGGCACTTTATAAGGCTGTTGAAAGCTCAGTTAAAAGCACATGGTGTGTTTAGGCGTCAGATCTCACCAGCCGAGCCAGCTTTGCCTGAGGCAGTAGTTGGAAGGGAGACATACAGGAAGCCTTACGTGCTTCAAGACACGATACGGCTGTGAAGAAGTAATTGACCCAAGGTGTGTTCAGCACTGCCCGCAAGGCGCTGCTCAGGGTAATTTGGAATTAAAAGGCTTGATCAAAGTAGTCACAGTTCAAGTTAAATAAAAAGGAAATAAGTATTAGGAACCTCTCTGACAACGCGGCAGTTATGTGCTTGCACATGAGTTGGAGAAACAGTGAGCAAGAAAGAATTGCACTGTGGTACTTACGTAGCTTGTCACTTGAGCTCCAATGTCTCAGTGAGGGTGATATAAAGTCAGCCCCACATTTTCAGTGGGAGTTCAGCTTCAGCCTTTCCAAGGCTTTAATTTCCTTTTATTTTGGCAAAATAAATTGATGAGATTCTGCTCTGCTGCATAGGACTGGACTGCAAAAGAGAGGGAGCGATTTAGAAGTCCTGCATTGCTTGGTTTCAGCAATATTTATGTGAAATAAAAATTTGCAAAAGAGGCTATAGTAATTAAATGTCTGCCTTCTAACGAGCTTGAGTGGTGCATGGTGCCCGTGGTCCTTAGACTGTTTTCATAACCTCAGCGTTAGCATTTCATGGAGGATGAAATACAGGATTCTTTGCCTTGCTGCTTGAGCAATACTTAAAAATCGGTGTAGGAACACTTGTTCTCATAAGAAAAACTGAAATAATGATACTACACAGGTAAGTATTCTAATATGGAAAGAATGACAAGAAAAGAACAGAGTGGCATAGGTTAATGTTGTGAAGCACTAGTTTAACATGGTAAAAAAAAAAAAATAAAGGTACTTAAAAAAAAAAAGAAAAAAGACTTCCCTTACAAAGAAAAGCTATCAAAGAAATGAGTCATCTAGGGACCAGAAAGGAGTTTGGGAAACAGATGTTCTTACATTCAGGACAGATGTTTTATGATAACAGCCCTTTGATAGCAGTTGCAACAAGAACCAACTCTAATTGAAAAATGTTGTGGTATTTCACAAGAGGAAAGAAGAGAAAAAAAGACACCAACTTTCAAATGAACTTAGGAAGACAGATTTTCACACTACTGTATTATAGTTATTATGTGTCCGAAAGGGCACAGAACAGTAGGTCTTGCTCAGTGGAAACAGAGCTTTAGCACTTTTAAGCTAAGGTAATGATTTAGGCTCACAGAAAAGGCTTTCAAAGCATGAGGTGAGAGGTGAAAAACTAGACTGAGGCTAAATAGGATAATGATAATAATCATTGACTGTTGCTAAAAGATTAAATAATAGGTGATTGTTACGTATAAAATAATTTTCATGGGAATGAGGGTAAAGAAAGTATTGCTCTGAATAAGGTAGGCAGCATCACTTCTGTCCCAGCCATTTGAAGTCAGTGGGAAGAGTGTAGCCTTTGAATCAACCCCAGATGCTTAGAAGTTTGTGTGAATATTTGTGAATATGGTAGAATAGAGAGAAATGTCATCAACTTTGATTAATTTTTATTTGTTCTTGCTACCACTGTACATGGCAGATTTAAAGTTCACTAAAATAAAAGTGGGTGTAGAACGTGTGGTTCTCATCTCTCCTTTTGGCTCCTAGAAAGGTAATGCAACAAAAAGGGAGAGGCTTTTAACTACCCCCAGTTTAAACAGGAAAGCATATTCAGCCCTTGGAGAAAATTGACATTTTAACAAGTGGATCCCCTTAAGAACTTCACTTGTCACCCAAATGACTTCTCATCACAAACCTCTGAACTTTTTGGCAGGATGAACCCTAACTCACCTACAAAACCAAACAGGAGATTGGTTTCCTCTCAGACAGTGTAACTTGGAGAACAGCTTTTATTAAAAGACAGAAGGACAAACAGGTTTCTAGATTCTGTTACTAGGTCAACATCTCTGCTGCCTTCAAACAGACACAGAAATTTCATAGTTTTGGTGCAAAAGAAAGTGAAGATTTTAAAGCCATTTTATGCAAAACTTGGATTTATGTTTTCATGTGATAGAATATAGAATCCGTTTATCCATTTTATTTCAGACTACTATATTAGAACTAGCTGAATAAAGACAGTTTTATTAATTCTTCTGGAAGCAAAAACAAAAACCATGAAAACAACAGTGCAGATGACTTGAAAAGCTTCCTTTACAGATGCTTGTTTTTTCAGTGTCCATTCTTGTAAGCAGAGACCCTGTAAATACAGTCGAGGGGCATTTTGAATTTAAGTGGCAAGGCTCAATTAGAAATTACCTTTTACCTTTTTTTTTAGGTCAGGAGAGCTATTTCTTTTGTGCTTGTCTGTCAATTACCAGGCAAAATGCTTGCAACTATCAATTCCAGGCAGTTAATTTTTCTGAGGATAACAGAGTCTTTAGCAACATCTTTTGGCAGTATCCACCAGCATCCCATCCCAAATGGGCAACCTCCTAGTACTCTTCTCCATCAAAGCCTGGCATGCCAAAGTGAGAGTTGCTGTGGACTGAACCTCAGTCATAGGATATAGTTGGGTAGCTGTCCCCTAGTTATCCTGCACAGTCGGTATCACGGTTTTGAAGAATCCCTCTTTTCTCATGTGACTTTTTCCTATTGCATATTTTAGTTTTGTCCTCCATGACTTTGACCTTTTTCCGACCTGCAGGCTAGGAGATGCTTGTCACTGAAAGCTTCATATGTGGGTAGATGTGAGAACAGAAGAACTGAATGGATAGAGATCAGCTTTGCTCCCCAGATACAATGATCAAGACCAACAGACTCAAACTAGCCAAAGGTTTTAAGGCAGGTATAGTAATTTTCTGCTAGAATAGTTCAGCAGCAGATCACATTTCCTGTGGGGTCACCATAGTCATCCTAATGAACTTTACAGAGTCTTCAAGCATTTATCTTGTTTGACTTTGACAATTGTGTCTGTTTTCCAGGAAGAAGCCCTCCAGATTTACACCTAACTAATACAAGGCACAATATGGCATGCTATTTTTACAATACACCTTAGCTAAGATGACATGTAAAAATACTGAGAAAAAACAAACATGTTATTCCACAAGATATGAAAAGATTTCCTATTAAATGAAATACCCTTTCCCACTGAAGCATTAGATTAAATGTACATATTAGAAGAGCTTTATCCGCCTTAGCAGTTGCAATGTGATGGCTCATTAAACTGAATAGTGGAACTGGAGGCTACTGTAGAAAATTAGACAATTATTAAAACCTCAAGTCTGAAGACATAATCTTTTTCCGTAGAAAATCTGCACCCTCTGTAAACAATTTAAAGACTATTTATTTATTTATTTATTATGTAGCTTTCCCTAATCATTTGCAGGAGCTCTCTGAAAGTTTTTTGGAAGTGACTAATGTTATACAATTCCTATTACTGATTTTTGTATGCTCTTAGGCCAAAATGTAGTGAGACTGGAGGAAGAAAACTATTAATTCAAACATTCCAGCACAAGCCTCCAAGTGAGTTACTCCCTCTAAACTACCATGATTTTCTGTTGGTAGAATAGAAACCTTTGTGGAAAATGAAGGCAAATTCAGACATTTCTCTCACAAACTTATGACCTATTTGATTCATATTTGGTATAAAATGTGCAAATTAGGAAGCAGTAACTGAAAACATAAGAAAGACTTGAAGTATTCTATGTTTTGCAACATGTCCAGGTCATCAGAACATTGCTTTCATTAGTCTAACAATCAGAACCATATTTTTGGATCCTGGAAACTGCTTTTTCATTTTACTTCTTATTACAGAAAGAAAGAAAAGGGGAAAAATCCAGTCCTGTTGTCTGGGCTGAGAAACAATTTGCCCAAGAGAGGAGTCCCATAAACAAAGAAGCAAAGATGTGAAGGTGTATGCCTGCCTTCAAAACAAGTACAGGTCCCATTTATGCTGATGGGAACCCACAGCCATCTCTTAGGTCACCCAGAAATGAGCAAAAAACTTGGCATAAGTAAGAAAAGGTTTTGGTGCCCCTTGGCTATGAAGTCACACGGGCTCTAAACTGAGTCCATGTGAACAAAAGCCTTGAACTCCTGCACCACTGCAGTCACTTACAAAATTCCCACTGAACTATCCGGGTAGGCATTTTCCCTCAAGGGTCTGGTGCAGAGCTCATGAAGTGGAAAAAACTCACCAAGGAAAAGACTCTACATTTCTATGTATTTGTCTCTCTGATCTTGTTTCTTTGGCTTTCCCAGCAGTAGAGTTACTCACATGTTAATACTCATGGACTTTGTAGGACAGGGACTTTGGTAAGGTTGCCAACATGGGTGCCAGGTACTCCTAAAGTTACTGATGACTTGTGAGAAGGCACAGGCTTGGATATTGAAATATACCAGTCCATCTACAAGCTACTATCCACCCATTGCTGAAAATTACTATTTTGCCTCTCCTAATTCACAGCTGGGTTTGGAAAATAGCATGATTTACTGCACTTTGGTTTATCCTGTTATTGTTATGCACTGCTAATGATCCTATAATTTAAACATAATATTCATATTTTTTATTGGAAGAACTCTTTTGACTTTGAAAACCTTTCCCTCAGCACAAAGGTGGTGAAAAATTAAACCATTCTGTGAGTCAGAAAAAAGCTGTGAAAGTTTGTGTGTTTAATTGAGGAAGAAGAGTATTTATAAAAAAATAAACTAAGTTTTCCTCTGCCTATCAGGAAGAATGGGGGCAGGTTTTTAAGTAATAAATCCAAGGTATGTGTCCATCAAGGGGATTGCATAACAAGGTGATGCAATAAGCAGTTTTTGACAGAGGTCAGAAAGGTTACCAGCAGTTTGTGTGACTTAGGAATTTGGATAACAGGATTTAATTTTTACAGGATAAACTGAATATTGGCTGAGAAGGGGTAAGCATGTGCACAGGATTGCAAAGAGATGGAAAATCAATAACATCAGAATAGTGGTTACTTTGGAAAAGAAGTAAGGACCCTATGGTGTGGAAAGAAAAGCTGTGGAGGTGCAACAGACCATGAAGTTAAGTTTGAGGGTATTCCAAACCAGGAGGTTGTAGAGGAAAGAAGTAAATCTAAGGTTATGTCAATGACTGAATTAAAAATAAATATTATATTAGTCCTATGACCAGTGGCAGAAAGCTTGTATCATATCATTCTGCTTGAAAAACCTTTGGACGCTAGTAGGTATAACAGCTGTCCTTAATTTAGGATAAATGTAAGGAACAAGTACACTCTTTAGGGAATTAAATAGCTGCAATGATGGGAAACATTGTCCAAAACTCAGGTATATGCAAGGCAGGAAAATCAGTAATCCCAGTTGGCTGGGTTTTTTTCACTCTGGATTGAATTTAAACATACAGGACTTCTATGAATTGATGAAGATGTGAGTAGACAAGCCACAAATACAATGATGCTAGCAAAAAATAATTTGAAAGGCAAGGGCATAAAAAGTTGAGCACTGGGATTGAAAAGAAGAAGCCTGGCAAAAATTTTCTGTCTGAAAAATGCTTAGATCCAGGAATAAAGAATGAATAAAGAAACATAGAATCATAGAATCGCAGAATGGTATGGTTTGGAAGGGACCTTAAAGATCATCTAGTTCCACCAACCCCGAGATTGGGCAGGGACACCTTCCACTAGATCATGTTGCCCAAGGCTCTGTCCAACCTGGCCTTGAACACTGTCAGGGTTGGGGCATCCATTTTTCTGGCAACCCGTTCGAGTGCCCCACCACCCTCACAGTAAAGATCTTCTTCCTTATAACTTTTTCATGGGTAGCTGGCCTTCCAGAAGAGATGCTGGATCCCACAGTTCATCCCCTTATATCAGAAACCACCTTAAAATTCCCACACATTTTCAAGTGCTGGAGATCCTCTGTGAGCTGTGGGCACTGCTGGGCTGCTTTGCTCTCTCTCTGGTCTCTGTTCTCCATCTAATGCCTTCTCAGCCCATTTTAAACACTCAGCTCTCTGCTAGTATCCTTTTTTTCATCCTTTATCACCTGCCGTTAGTTCTTTTTCTCTGTACGCTTTTTCTTATAGGTCAATCCCAGATTGACAGTTTGGCTAGGACTTGACTAGTGCTGACTTCTTAAGGAGGATGTTGGAAGACTTGCATCTCCTGGCTTGTAGGGAAGCACTGCTTCCTTGGGCAGATGTCTTATGCTATATAGAGATAACTTTATTAAATTTACTGCTTTTGTTCCTTTGATTTGTAATGTATGACATGTTATTTGTATTTTTCTGATACATTTAGGACAATATTTGTGTAATTTCCCTTGAAAATTTCTTGCTGGAAGGTCCCAATTCTTGACATGACATCGTGTTCCTTCTTGAGTAGAAAGAATAGACTCCTTTAAAATTGCACAAGGGTGTGACAAAACAGACAAGACTCAGTATCTTTTAGGAAACTGTACTGATCTGTAAAATGAACAGTGGAAGTGTCTTTCCCTAAATTAAGAAAGAAATATGACCTAAAGAACACACTGTTTTCTTAGACCCTGAAGAACCTTGGCCCTCTGGGTGATTAGGTCAATGAACTTTTACAAATCGAGCTTATTCAAAATCCTGAGTTAGTTTGTGAAACTGGATATTTACAAACACTCGAGTGCACTCTGAGGGGTACCAGCCACACAGTTGCTTTTAGTTCCCCAGGTCAAAGTATTATGGTTCTGTGATGAACAGACAAAATGCCTATACAGCCTTTAGTTTAAGACCGGTTGTAGCTTGGCATACTTCAAAATCAGGAATCACCAGGTACAGGGTGTCCACAGAAAACTATACTTCTTTCTGCATCTTACAATAACCACTGAAATTTGCTGCCAAAAGTGTGAAGTCATGACTGTGAATTTAACAGGAATCCTAAGTTTTAAAAGTACTCAGATACCCATGATTTCAATTCAGCCTCCAGACACAAATACTTTCACCAGGGCTGGGGGTACAATGCCAGTTAACACAAAGTGATAGATCTTTCCTGATCATGTTAAGCTGTGCTGATATAAATTCATTAAGAATTAAGTATTTTAAGCAGTAGAGTTTGTGATTTTCTTGAGCAACTTTAATACTACCATAAACATGCTAGGCACAAGTATCATAGGAATGCTGATAGCCTAATGCTTGAGATTTTGGTGAGTACTTCTGAAAAATAGTGTTAGATAAGGGACCAGAAAGCTAGCAATTAAAATGGTATTACAGAAAAGCCCATGAATAATGGGATGCAGTCAAAGGGAAACCACAGTAAAGCTGGAAGTATGTGCCTGCAATTGAGGAAATAGGAAGAGAATCATGTTTAAAACTCTATTATCATAAAGCCTTTATGTAATTCCATCATGTCATGACTAAACACTCACTGCCTGTCCGAGACAACGGCAGAAGTCCAGGTTGTAGGATAAACACAAAGCACTAGTGTTAAGAGAGCCAGCAAGACCTTTTACATGCCGGAGCTGTGCAGCAGAAGACCATCCACAAAAAACTTTGAGCCAAAGTTGCTCCAGTGCTTCTTCTGTGGCTCCTACTCCTGAAATAATGAAAATTTGGATGAGATACAGATGATCAGCATCTACAAATGTGTTATTTCAGACAGCAGCATCTTGTGATGATTCAGTTTCCCATTCCTTTTCAGTGGTCTTTGTTGAAGTCTTCTACCATTGACTATTTTTTTTCCTACTGTCTTGACTCCTTGAGTGTGGCATTTCAAATTTGGCAAAGTCAAACTTGTGGCTTTGCTGTGGTTATTTTGTAACCAGCAACAGCAATCTTTTCCAGCTGGTAAAAAATGTGTTATGATTGCCTAAGGCTGAGAAAACGGCATCCTCTCACACTATATCCTTTTACTTTTATCCACAGTAAATCCATTTTCACCTTCCCAAGAGGATTTCTTCCTGGCTTTCAGTGCAGGAAGATGTGGTATTCTCTCTGCCTTCCTTCAATATTTATTATTGCTGATATATGTCATTTTTATTTCTGTTGAATATTATATTTAATATCAACTAGTAAAATCTGCTTAAAGATCTATTTGTAGATTCTACACAGAATTTCTCCAAAACTTTCAAATAGAATAAATTAGCCACAAGAGGAAAATGGTTTGCAATATAAAAGTAGCAACAGGCATTTTGTCATCATTGCTAACAAAGAGAAATCTGTCTCAACAGCCACTGGAATTTGAAATATGGGTTGCCCTCAGCTTCCTCTCCACACTAAATCATATGAAAACCTGTGCACTAAAAATGTAACATTACCAGTAGAATATGTCAAGAGTGCTGCTTTTAAATATCTTCTTTACTCATTCATTAGGACTAGACTTGGCTGAGGAAAATATGTGTAGCCCTTCATGAACTAGGAAACTATTAAAGATTCATCTAAATAGGCGAGAATGAAATGCAAACAACTGTAAATAGAGGTGAACAAGAATTTTTTTTCCAGATATTAAGAATGCATCTACCTCTTGCTAATGTTAGATTCTGCCAAAATAAAATTAATGAAAGTGTTTGAATTTGGGGCTGGCAGTAAAATGCTGCTAAACCTAGGCCAGCGGCTCTAAATGCTCCTGACTGAAAGAGACAGGAACTGCTTAGGGAAACACAGTTCCCTTTGCTTCCTCCTTTATCATCACTGATTTTTTTTGAATGAAGTCATCACATTGCATAGCATTTCTGCATCTGTTCCTTCATATGTAGTGTTTTCCCACCATGATCCTCAGGTGCAGTGCACTAACTGCTACATTTAGTGGTGCCTGTGCACACATTTTTTTCTGAATAATAATTTGAATAAGATCAACAGCTTTGTAAGCAAATGGGG